>OW388290.1:30057384-30313292 GCA_936450465.1 Gibbula magus | reverse complement strand
CGGTCCCACATCCACCGATTACAAAGTACCTCGAATTGTAACTGGGTTAAAACGCAAATTCGGAATTAATAACATTATGATGGATATAGCGCTGGGAAAGAAATCGGGCAAAATCTATTCTTTCAAAATGTCGAACATGTAGCATAAGCTAGACGATGTTTATCCTTGGAAAAAGGAAAGAGTTAATCAAAGTACGAGGATAAAGATAGAGTAGAAATATTAACATACTTCTTTCAAGTCAGCTTTGAACATGAACATAGATATCCTGAGTAGCGATTTGTCTTGCTTACACTTTAGCTAAATGTTCGATCTTATTTTTTCCAGCTTCTATACTGGTTCTGTCGGAGTCGAGGAAGAGTGATGTTAAATAACGTCCAGCAGACACACATTTGATGCAATGCATGTCACAAACTACTCAGATCTAAATAAAAATATCAGTTCATTTGCATTTACTTTATACATATTTTACACATACTGCAGATATTATGAGTTTCATTCTGAATACAGGATTACCGCCGAAGTAGTCCCAGCAGATGTAACACGCCGTCCAATCCACGGTATTATTAAATTATTATTCATCATATTTATTGTCTCTCCATAACATACTTTAAGAACGTGTCTACTTACACAGTATGATTTCGGTTTACACTAAGCATTATGCTCTCCAATTACTGGACAAGTGTTTTGTACTCTGAGAACATACTTGTTGTGGTTTTACTATCCTACATCAACCTTTCAAGAAGCTTTTAATAATAACACGATGCTAATGCTGACGTTTCCAGTCATACACCAGCTTATGGGATGATGGCGTGACCATTTAACTGCTCAGAAGAATGTTCGGATCTATTTTCAGTTTCTTTATGAGAGAATTGTGTGAATAACTGTGGGAAGGAATACGTTGAATAATAGACAGCTGAAGAGTCTTTGTCCATACTCTTATTGCAGAATCCCCGGTCTTGGTTCCCTTCACGAGACAATATCAACACTACAAGTATCGTTTACCAACGTTTACATTAACCAATATAATTCCATGAGGTTTTAATTCATGTCGTGTTAATACACATTTCCCACGTCTAAGACCAGCTATTTGCCTATGGGGTTATGTATTTGTTCCGAGGGTATTTCATGCATATTATGATTTATGCAGCGTTGGGTTCTCGATTAGAATGCAACATCCTTAACCATCTAAGTCAACCTTACAACATGCGATCCACGAATATTTCATGAAGACCCTGCGATGATCAATGAGCAAGAATAACATTTTCGAACGATGTACTTGATGATGATGCTTGGGTGATTTAACGAGTGATTTCCATCAGAGCTGATCTCTCACTCGGTGAGTGTACTTCTTTCTTCATTACCTTTACACCTCATGTAAGAATCTCATTCCTGATTGGTCCACGTGACCTTGAACAAATGTTAATACACATCGTTGACCCGGTGAATACATGTCATGAAGGGAGACTAAATGCCTTAAATAAATACACAACCAGTGACCTCATACATTGTATGTCAAATACATTGAGAAACTCAACACAAAGAATGACAGATGTCAGATTGTGGCAGTATCCAACAGACACAATATGGTTCATGAATAAACCTCGGCACAAACTGACTGTTTAGAGTGGTTATGCCGAACTGTCGATTGTGTACACAAACCACTGTATAAGTGTAACTGGCGCAATAATCTTGACAAGACATCATTTTGCAAGCGCACAAACCATGAGTGTTGTCAGACATGAAAGTGTTAATTCGAACACCGTGTACCCGCTCGTATTCAACCTGGAAAATGTATCAAACATGTCCACTACAAGAACTCAGCTGCATGCACGTGGGACCTCGACCCCTGCCAATAACACGACTGGGGAGGTGTCACTGGTAGATGATTATGCATTTAAACACTACCGTTTTGCCAACAATGTATCGACCATAACACTAAGATTCAAAACGTCTATACTAGATTAACAGATATTAGATTGGTGACCTTACCTTAAATTATGCATTAAAACACTACCGTTTTGCCAACAATGTATCGACCATAACACTAAGATTCAAAACGTATATACTAGATTAACAGATATTAGATTGGTGACCTTACCTTTGACTTGACCCGTGACCCATAACCCCTGAACAAGTTTGCTTGGACTTTGCCCAAGACTATTATTACTTACTGCTTGGAATAACATAAATACAGTAAAAAAAGTTAAGCACCCCCTTCTTTTTTTTGATAGGGGTATGTTTCAGAGACCCATTATAGCAAAACTAAACATCTCACAGGGGAAAAACGAATTTCAGGAGCAAGTGTAATTAATTGTTTTATTCGTTGACATTTTTGTGTAATCTTCAGAGATTTCAAATGACCAAAAACAGGAAACAAAAATTGACTGGAAAATGTTGAAAAACACAGACTCGTAAAAGTATTGTCATTTCAAGTTTGACGGCTGAACATAATGAAGAAATCATACTGAATAACCTGTGCCATTGTCTTAGGAACGATTTAGTCAATATCGTGTGCTGCCACCGCGTGCCTGAAGTACTGGTGCCAGTCTTCTGGGCATACCCCTGACAAGGTTCTTTAATTCTTCCATGGGGATTTGCTGCCACTCATCGTGAAGTGCGGCCTCCAGTTGTCTTAGATTGTGTTGAGCAGGGTTCCTTCTCTGTAGACGTCGACCAATCATGTCCCAGACATGCCCGATGGGATTCAAATCTGGAGACAATGCTGGCCAGAGGATACGAGAAACAGCATTGTTCTCCAGATGTTGAGTCACAGCTCGTGAACGGTGAGGCCGAGCATTATCATCCATGAACAGGAATCGAGTTGCAAGTCTGTGATCCTCAAAATGGTCAATCACAACTGGATCCAACACTTCTGCAATGTAGCGGGCGCCGGTAAGTGTGCCCTGTAGTGTCACCAAATCCAACTTGCAATCAAAAGAAAAGCAACCCCACACCATAACGGATCCTCCACCATATGGAACCCTTGGAAGAATATTCCTTGGTGTGTATCGACTGTTCTTGACTCTCTAAACTCTGATTCGCCAGTCAACGGTATGGAGGAGGAAGCGACTTTCGTCTGACCAGTGGATACGTCTCCATGACCTCAGGTTCCAACGCTGCGGGTCACCACACCACATCCTACGATCCCGTTTATGACGATTAGTAAGGTTTGGACGTCTGATGACACGTCGAGACCTTTAACCTGCTGCTTTGAGGCGGTTCCTCACCGTCTGATTGCTGATACGTCTATCGGGTAGTCAGGCTTGTTTCAAGACGGTACTTGACGCAAACGGTTGACGTCGTTGATGACGCAATAGGTTCCTGTCCTCTTGCAATGTGGTAGCTCGGTAACCAGTTCTTCTCCCAATGTCCTTGTACGAGAAACCTGCTAAATTCTGTCCAATAATTTGCCATCTCGTAGCCTCGGACAATCTCCTTCGTGGCATTGTTCATGAATTTTGTGTATTGAACTGACATTGAAGCCGTAAAAGGCGTTTATTTAGCCATGGTAAGTCAAAGGGTGAAACTGCATTTTGCTGAAATCATGGGTTGCATGATATGCATGCCAATAGCTCCGTTCGTGAGAACCGTTCCATAACAGAAACCACACCAGTTCCCATCCAGAATACCATATTTGACCTGTCTATCGAATTGAATAACATGATCATAAAATCCAAAATGGTATACAACTTTTAATTTGGGGGTGCTTAACTTTTTTTACTGTGTATACAATTGGTCATTTCTGTGTGTTTTAGCAATATTCATTTGATATATTTTGTAGGATAAAAACGTTGTAACATTCAGTGTCGATTGACGTAGGGAATTATTAGATCCTTTTTCGGTTCTAATAATTCACTATGTCAACCTCCACTGAATGTTATATGTAAATAAATACGCTTTTCCAAATCAATCATTTCAAGTACAATTCACACGCTTCATTCAGAGCATCTATTGTATATATAATGCATCTAATGGTATATGGCAAGCATTCACTGCATTCAAACATTTAACAATATATGTACTGCTTACAAGAAAGAGGGTGAGGCTAACAATAGGAATCGACCGAATCACACAGGCTACAACTGTCGTCTTTGGTTAATTCCAATACAATAGCTATTGAAATATCGTTTAAAACGTTACGCCGATGTTCAAAGGTAATCTTTTATATTATCCAAAACTCATCTCCGCGGGCTTACTGAAAGAGAATGATTGCAATTCAAAAATGGTGATGTTATTTTGTTCATCAAGATTTGAGTATGGAAATGGAGATGACTTACAATTTTGAAAATTATCATAACAGACTTGCTCTCAATTATGATGTCAGACGTGTTAGAGGCTAAACGATGTAGACGTCGTGCTGAGCGTGCCTGGAGATCATCCCGTCTTGAAGTGCATAGGCAAATATACTGTGCTGCAAGAAACAAGGTCACCTTGGAATTACGACATGCAAAACAAGCGTCACTTATGTCTTGCCTTCTTAGTAAAGATTCCTCCTGACCTCTTCCATCATGTCATGCTCCTGACATTCTGCCAGACTGTTTTCAAGATTTTTTCAGAGGCAAAATAACAAAGATCCGTGATTCAACGAAGGCCTCAACTCATTCTTATAACTGTGATGGCGATGATCCTGGGAGCTACCACAATCCTCCCACCAAGGTACAGGACTGTCAAGATCTTGGTGACCCTTAGGAACATAAACTCAACTGTTTCAATCCGTTCAGTGAGTCCGAAGTACTTGCATTGATAAGAAGATCGAAACCCACATCTTGCAATCTTGACCTTCTGCCATTTCCTGTGTTGTTGGAAAATATCAATGTTCTTCTCCCAGTTCTTACAAAAATCATCAACGGCAGTCTTGAACTCGGTGAAATGCCTGCTGTTTTTCAATGTGCACTGGTGAAACCTCTCTTGAAAAAACCGAACTTAGACTGTGATCAACTTGGTAATTATAGACCTGTATCCAATCTCTCATTCGTTTCAAAACTCATCGAGCGAGAAGTGAACACGAGGCTGTTAGAACATCTGAAACGTCGTGATCAGCATGACCATCTTCAGTCGGCGTATCGTGCCAATCATTCAACAGAGACTGCCCTTGTGAAAGCATTCAATGATTTGAGACTTGGGTTGGACAAAGGCAAAGTTGCAATTTTAACACTCCTTGATTTGAGTTCAGCATTTGACACTATTGATCACGATAGACTAATCCATCGACTTAAATGCGACTTTCACATCGACGGCACTGCTCTCTGCTGGTTCAAGTCCTACCTCACTGACCGCCATCAGACTGTCCTTATAGACGGGCATCACTCTGCTCCAGTCCATCTCAAGTATGGTGTACCCCAGGGATCGGTACTGGGGAGATGTTGGAGATGTTGTCGCTAAACATGCAGTCGATTGCCATCAATATGCAGACGATGCACAACTTTAAAAAATCTTTGCTGCAGACACCTCAAAACTCTTATGTTCAAGCTTGCGTTTCATTTGTAAACTGCTTCTTTCTTTATGCAATCCTTATCTGGGCGCTTTGAGCATGATGTGGCATGGAAAATTGCGCGGTACAAGTACACGTTTCAAGCGCTGAATCCTTATTGTTATTGGCGTGTTTTTTATTATTATTATTTGCACCGATTTTGTGAGTGGCACTTTGGCAAGACGGATTGCAGCTATTACAACCAAACTTACATGCTGATAGTGCTTACTATGAGGTTGATCCTCCCAGCATTTGGGCCTAATCGGTTCAGCCATTAAAGGTCCAGTTCGAATCCAAATTTCGATTTTTAACATGGGAATTATTTCAAACTAAACCTAGATACTTGAAACCTTATCCAAAAGAACCACAATGACCTTGCGACCAAAAAGGTAAAGTCGTCAGTCACGTGGTTGAGCCGCCATCTTTGATTGTTTAACCTTTTCAAATTTTCGGATCCCATGTATCTTTGCGGAAACACCACTCCGAAGATATTTGTACCTAAGAACGGGAATTTTACTTACATATAGATGGAGCGTTGGGGAATAACAAGTTTGTTCTTTTTTTTAGCAAACTGTTAATACTTTTTCACAGTGTCCTTTCATAGTCAGGCAAATTTTGAAAACCGCGAACCTGTCAGGGGCGATAGTTCAAAAACCTACCCATCGAATTGAACGATTTTTTCAGCAGAGTAAGATAGGACTATGGTCTTTATGAATCAATAATAAAAGCGCTCGCGTACAGTCATTTCCGGTCATAATTAAGAAAAAAATTAACATGGGGAAATTTTTTAAAATCCACTTAGAGACTTGAAACTTTTTCCAAAG
Source organism: Gibbula magus (assembly GCA_936450465.1). NCBI lineage: Eukaryota > Metazoa > Mollusca > Gastropoda > Trochida > Trochidae > Gibbula > Gibbula magus. Next base: position 30,306,998 of record OW388290.1, on the reverse strand, counting down.
GATGAGCAAGAAAACTACAAGCACAAAAGCAAACCATGACAAATTCGTAGGTCACGTAGTTTAGCCGCCATTTTGATTTTCTTTAAATTTGTCTGATTTTGACATGTTAAATTTGAGTCTAAATAATCCCAGTGACATACTAGAGACTCACAACTTGTTTTAAACTATGCTTAATAACTAGACAAGCAAAATATGTTCGCGTTTCGAAGTCGTAGGTCACGTGGTTTCGACGCCATATTTAAATTTTAACGTTTTCAAATGTTTTGACCCTGTGCATTTTTGCGGAAACACCACGCCGAAGATATTTGCATCTGAGAGCTGAAACTTCGATTTATAAGCAGCTGAAGCATTGGAGAACAACAAGTTTTATATCTTATCAGCTCCTATTAATGTTTTCACAATAACCTTTCAAAGTATGATAACTTTGAATATTTACCTAGGTTCTTCAAAGATATACACTTAACTGCGCAATAAGTCATACCAGTTCGAGTTAAAATCTATTCTACGCGTAATGTGAGGTAAAACCTGTTAGACATTCATATAATATTTATACAATAGTCGATTTGGAAGAGTTTGCAAGGGTAAAGAATCATGCTAAGACACAAATAACCGGACAACAGTATCAACACTGTCTGCTTCATCGAGGCCTTACTGGAAATCTTTAAAATTCTTATTTCTCCAAAGATACACATGTTATGAAGCTGTAAGTCATACCAGTTCGAGTGAAAATGTATTCTACACGAACTGAGATATAAATACTGGAATGAATTCATATTATATGTACACACTATTGAATTAGATGGTTTTCAAGTGAAAAGACTCATACTTAAACTCGAATAACCGGACAACAGTATCGACAATGTCTGGTTCATCGTGGCCTCCCGGAAACCTTTAACATTCTTATTTCTCCACAGATATACATGCTACTATGTACTAAATTATACCAGTTCGAGTGAAAAGCTATTCCGCGCGAACTGAGAGATACATCCTGGAAAAAACGCATACGATATTTACACTGTAGTCGATGTAGATGCACCAAGTCACAAGTCAAGCTCAGAAACCGGCTCCAAATCCCATCTTTTCAGTTAAGCTAAACTGTGACGTCAGTAACACGACTCGAAACATAGACGTTTTCCTTAAGTGAAAATGGTGGTTTTGGATCCGCTTTTTGAGTTTTGACAATGTTTCAGTTGAAGCCGTGGGGCCTTTTGTTTGGTCACTCACAGTCAGACCTTCAAGCAGGACGGACCTCACCTCCTTGCTTCAACCAAAACAAAGATGGCGGCGCCCATGCCACTTGAACGCCAACTGCCGAGACGTCTAGTCACGGCACTGAAACCACGCCTTGCTTATACAGTAGGCTCATATAACCTCATGGACGACTACAAAAATCGTAGGACCACTTTCACCATTGTGTTTGACACAAGTTTTCGGAAAGGAGGCGGGATAAAACACAGAGTGAGTACAAATTCACGTGAACCTACTCTTCCCACTACCAACCCACCTCCTTCTTCTTCAACTAGGAATACTAGGATACCTCCTCGGATACCTCCTCGGATACCTCCTCGTACTTCCACTACTATTAAACCAGCTAAGAAGAGACTACGGCCGGATACCTCCGACTCAAACTGTACTGATATGTCAGCCACACACACGGATATGGACACGCACCAACATTCTACATCGACAGATGAGGATGAGAGGTCCATATCACTGACAGAATCAGACCTACAGGCTATTGAAAAGCGAGTGGAGGATGACACCACCCCACCCGCTACACCAGCCCACCCCCTACCTGACATCTCTCTACCCCCAGGGAGACAGTCCCGTGACGTCACACCGAACCGGCTCCAAATACCGGCTCGAAATCCTGGATCAACTACCAATGTTGAACTTGCCTCAAAACCGGCTCCAGATCGCACCACAAGTGTTAGTGACGTCACGACAAAAGCGGCTCCAAATCAGAGCTCTGCTTCATTCACCGGGAATGTGGCTCGAAACCTGGGTTCAACGACCAACGTTGAACATGCATCAAAACCGGCTCCAGATCGAGACACAGGAGTTAGTGACGTCACTACAAAAGTGACTCGAAACCCGAGCTCTGTCACTAACACCGGGAATGCGGATCCAAACACAGCTGTTGGGCACAAGTATAGCTTACCACCTCCCAACAAGGATCCAACTAACTCTACAACTACTGACCCTCAAACAACAAGTCAAACACAACAAGCTGAACGCAAAACAAGACCGAAAATCAGGGAATATCTTACGAAACTGGCAGAAGCATACGTTACACAGGAGGATAGCTGGGCCTATTCAACGGATCAAAATAATAAACTTATTATTCCCACTCAGGACCAACAACACCCAGGACAATATCACGTCTTCTTTCTCAATAGGAGAACAAGACAACAACAGACAGTTATTGTGCCACACCTCAACGCGATCCTAGGGATCATAGAGTCTAAAACATACAAGAGAGGAAGGTTACAATTCCCATTAACCCCGCTTCAGACTTGTTACATTGCAGCCGGTTTTCTTACCCAGTGTGGTGTACAACCAGACTGGGAACCCACCAATGATGAACAGTGTCTTGAACTTTACAAAAAGATCAGGGACTTCTTCATACAATTTAAGTAAAACTACTAAATATTGTCCATCATTAGTATAATCATAAAAAAGCATGTAACTTTATAATAAACAACCAAGGTCTTGAGCAGCTAGCGCTACCCTCTCGCCACGGATACCACAACTAACTCCACCCACCACTACTTGCCTCCAGTTGGCACTTACCATACTTTACTTTAGTTTTCGGAAAGGAGGCGGGATAAAACACAGAGTGAGTACAAATTCACGTGAACCTACTCTTCCCACTACCAACCTACCTCCTTCATCCTCAACTAGGAATACTAGGATACCTCCTCGGATAATTCCTCGTACTTCCACTACCAGCAGTCTGACACTCAAGGCAACAACACCTATCTGTCTGCTCTCGCCAAACCAAGATGGCGGACAATAACAACATGGCGGCGCCCATGTCACCATCACTCAACGGGAGTCTTCCCAAGAAACAGTGTAGTTACTATGCTTCAGCCATGCCTGAAGTACCTGGTCGAGGTCGGGACGGAACAGAGCAACATGGATTGCAGTGAACTATGTTCTATAATACCACAAGCTGATAACTGCTATCAAACCTCACACAGCGAAGTAGCTGCCCAAACAACCACCCAACGAGCAGGAGAGGACTCAACCCCCTCACCTACTCAGGAACCACCCCCGGGAACCACCCCCACGCCAAGCACGAACTCCCACACTGGACTAGTCACAAAACCGGCTCGAAATCGTGGCTATCATCAAAACACCAAACTGGATTCGGATCGCACCGAACTGAAAATGGCTCCAAATACAGCTCCAAAACAGAGCCTACACACTTTGGCGACAGCCAATAGGGACACAACGTTACCCAAAGCGGCTCGAGAACTAGCTTTACCCAAAGCGGCTCGAAATCCCGAAGTATACACTGATTTGGAGTCAACACAAACTTTTCAGCATCTGGAGCCAAACAGTAGCAAAGGTGATACTACACTGCTACGTGAGACCGGCCAATCCACTCGGAAACCAACAACTTCAGTGGAAGCTTGTCAGGAAACCCTGATAACACAATTTCAGGACCAACTTCCAGATCTTGCTTCACAGTATTATCCAGAGGATCCAGTGCACGCGTAGTCACAGGACAAAGAATACAAGTTAACTCTCCCAGAGCAAACCAGGCAGGAAGACCCCAACAGCTTTAAACTTTATGTCACATGTAAAACAAAACAGTGATGTTATTCCAATCAACATCACATCAACTTTCTCCATAGCCAAGATGATCACAGATAAGACTTTCAACGGAGGAGTAATTAAATTCAGCTCATACTTCATACGCACTTGCGCTGCTAGCTTCATCCAGCACAGAGGAGTAAAGAGGAATGATAACATCAAACAACCATATTGAGAAATCTTGACCCACCATATTAATGTCCATCTGTAACATACCAAAAAAAACATGTATTAATAAATAAATAAACTAAGTCTTTAACACCGAGCGCTACCCCTACCATATACTACCCTAACTCACCACTGCCTTCCCTCCAGTTGGCACTAACTTTAAACAAAGCGTTACACCACTTTGAAGATATTTGCATCTAAGCGCTACAACTTAGATGTATATGCAGCTTAAGCATTTGGGAATAGATGAGATTTTATTGAAGCGTCATGTGCAAGATTTTCTTCCCCTTGACCATCCTACGATGCTGATGTGAGCAGACAAACTGACACCAATACCTCATCAGAGAGACACAATATCACCCTAACTAGAAAAAGGGCCATTAGCACGATAATTCATATGACTAATGAATTTTAAACATAAGTTCATCGAATTTGACTTTCATTTTGATGTGTGAAAAGGAAATTCGCACTTCGTTTTGGCATACATTGTGTTGTTGGGGGTCGACCAGGCCTGTTATATAAGGTGCTATTGTATCGAGAAGTACTGAATGTTGCCGAAAAAGACCAATTTGAAGACAGTCGACTCAGTATAGTGACGATATATGTAAAAGTAGTTCTGGTCGAAAATCGGACACTAAATCACGGTTAACGCACAAGCTATTTTACAACACAGAAAAAGACAAATTTAGGTTGATTGTGCTTGAAAGGTCTATGCATGTAAATCGGACATACGTAAATATACATGCTTTATTTCTTATACATTAATTTGAGAAATGACAAAACAAACAGTGTGCAATGCATGGTGCGGCAAACTTTGTTTATTATGATCAAGCAGTACCAAAAGTATTCGCAAAACATGGTCATCGCGAGTTGAAATCTACCGAGCTAACTATTTATAGATACTCACAGGTAACAAAGGCAGTTTGAGTCACATTCATTTATCGAACGTCAATCTTCACTGTTCCATAATGTGACTTTTGAAAAGGGGATTTTAGAATTCGCTGCCTAACATTCAGTTTAGGTCTCCGTGTGATGTGTGAGTCGCCATTTGCAACCGGGCGGAAGGGAAGCAACTCTCGCTCCTTCAAGATAGACTCACCTACACTCATGATTACACGAAAGGACGCGAGTTCGAATTTGCTGTCCTCACCTTTAATATTTTGTATTTGAAAACGTATAAAAAACATTGAATATTATGATCATGCCAAAAATAACAATTATTTTCACTGAAAGCATAATTTAGGAGGCGTTATTTTGTGTCATTTTACTGTGGGAATAGCAAGCAGTTCATTTGCATATATCAATACGCGTAGTTGCAGTAAAGTTCAACTTTGAAATTAATGTTGTCATGCTGTTTTGCGCAAAATGAATGGAGAATGACATTGTATGATAAAGAAGTTATCATGCTCGTGTGTTTTTGGATGGTAAATATCCTGCATTAGGAATTAACACAATGTGTTTGTTCCTAATGCAGGATATTCACCATCCCAAAACACACTCTCATGATAACCTCTATATATCAAATCTCCCTCTCATTGCAACAGTTCACAAAGTAGACCAAATATTGTATATGGTTCGCATAGAGTGTAATGCACACAGATATTGGTATGCAATTTGTTATCTTTACATAATAGAGAAATATTAAGGAACGTAACACGAGTCAATGAATGTACACTTCATTCATTCATAAACAAGATTTTACTATTGTCATAGTAAGCTACTTCCATATAAGGCAAAATGTTTTTTTTCCCCTGCGCTAAACGAGTCTCGCTTCCATCATTCATACATTACGCCTGTGGCAATTGATTAACAAACTCATCAATGAAACTATGGTCGTTTTAAGCAAGTCTTTCACACAGTATACCTATTGTAACCATTGAATGCGTATTCTAAAACCAGCTAAGGGTATTGGAGTTGAGACATCATTGCCTCGTATCCACAAACATTTATTCTGCCGTTTCTAACACTTTAAAGCCCTGTTCTACATCTTCATTGTCCTTGCATTTCTAAACTAGTTCAATTCTATTCGTTCTCTTTTCCTTTTATTCAAACATTATTATTAAATGGTATTCTACCTAACCAGTACACCAATTGCTCCCTTTTGAAAATAGGTCTGAAACAACCACTTCCGGTCTATTCATTTATGTAAGTACACGCTCACACCATTGTATATTATAGTCACACAATTGTTCGATTTTAACATGTAAACTTTGGGTCTCAATATACTCCTAGACATATGCTAGAGATTTGAAACTTGTTTAAAAAAAATACGCAGCAACATAGGACAGATGTCTTAATTAAAACAATTGAAACATTGAATCCGACTTTTTCGTCTCTTGCGACTATATTTATTATTATTATCTAATAAATGTCTCATGGCAATCCGTTTGGTTTCTATTATGCTTTTTTGGATTTGGCATTTCTTGTATATCTTATTTCAACAAATGTGAAATCGTATTTAAAGTTGCCATCTTGGATTCTGCAAGTTTACAATTTGTGTCTATTTCAAAGAAAAATGTTTCAATAACTTTCTAAATGTATGTCATGTTTCTTTTTGCAATGCACTTTTAACACATTGCCGTCTGTAAATTATTGCAAAGTAGGTAGTAATGACATATGGAAAACACATAAAGTTGTAGAACAAAACTTATTTTGGTGATTTTTTGTTAGTGGGGGAGGAAGAGAACTGCACATTTATATGACCTTGGTTTTAACATAATGTTGCCACGAAACACCGTTTGGAATCTATCTTTGCAGATATTGTCCTGGTAATTATCTGGTTTCGGTGTTTTGATTTCCCGTTTTTGTCTGTCTGATGACACACTGCTGAATGTCATACTGTTCCTTTGTGAAAATTTCAAGAATATTATCTTTGCAGATCAACTATTACAAGAGTTAGATTTGGCATAATATAAACATAATAAAGCCTTGTTCGTTATCTGGAAAGTCATTTGAGTAGACGACAAACAATATAACGCATGTATCTATCTACAGTAATTCACTCATGTCAGACTGCTCTCATCATAACGTGCGGATTTATGACTATTGAAGAGTTCTGATTATATAGAGAATCTCACCAGAGGGTCTTCTGATATCAAATATATCAACACGAGTAGATAAAAGTTACAAATATCCGAGGCTTGCCGAGGATATTTTTACTTTTATCAACGAGTGTTGATATATTTTATATCAGAAGACACGAGGGTGAGTTTCTTTTTATCATCCCAAATCATTCTTATTACGTTTAAGTGAAAATAGTGTACATTTCTGAGCACATCTCTGGCATTTGACTTCCAGTGCGGTGAGGTTATAGCATTGTGACGTCATATGTGACGTCATCATGTTTATGACGTCATAGCACTGTGATGTCATTACTCGATGACGTAAAAACATTGTGATGTCATGTAGTTGACGGTGAGATGGCATTGTGCAAAATCTACTGCCAAAACGATATCTCCTAGGAGATATCGCTTGATCTCACACAAGCGATATCTCCTGTGGAACACAGTTTTGGATGATAAACGAATATTTGCGTTAGTACTTTGTACTTCAGTTTATGTCCGATGAAAGATACTACATATTCTTTTAATTATCGTTGATTAATGTCAATAATAGACGATGATCTCCGTCATCTTTGTTCAAGGTATTGCTATGGATTCGTCTTATGAAAAGTAATAATTTAGAAAACATGATATTTGAAGAGGAATGATGTATTTCAAGTTTCAGGCCACAGGCCCATAGAACATACATATGATACAAAAGTCATAAAATTATTTAAAACATAAATATTACATCAACTCTTGTCGAATGACTCTCGTAGTTTAAAAGCATGAAAAAGATATTCCGAGAGTTGTGTAACAGTATGTTTACATTTAGAAGACATTATATATTTACACATTTGTCATATGTGGATGTTATATAATAATATATATTATATATACTGTATGTATATATTCATTAATAATGGTGAAAATATTCTTTATGATAATCGATAATGAGTTTAGGAGATTTACATAAACTCACAGGAAACGCAGGGTCCTAATATTCTTATAATTTACACGTATTTTACTAAGTATGCTAACATGTACGATTGTAGAAAAAACAACCATTAGGTTTGCCAACTTCACAAACACAATGATGGGGAGTAGTGATGTTGTGTTATCCATGTTCGATCATGTTCATTTCATTGCACAAATAAAAATTACATTCCATCATTAATAGCGATTGTATCAACTTCAAGAAAGTTTGTACAGATGTTAAAAGCATCCTAACAATAGCTGTGCAGATTTTATGGAGACTATTGTGAAACACATTGCATCCTGATTTTGGAAACATCGTATTAAACTGATAATCCATTGGTATAAAAATAGCTGATTTAATGCCAACGAAATATAAAAGATGACACATTGGTTCATTTCAAAAGCGAACAATTTGTAAAGATGAATGAAAAAGTCTTTATTGAAAAAATTTTCAATTTCTTAAGGCACTCAATCAGAAAATGAAGTTATCTCTAACCGCAGTGGTTGGTTTTATTATTGATTTTAGATGTTGGAAATAAAGAAGCCTACGTTTCTGAATGTCAATATTTGTTTATAAACCTGATGCTTTAATCGCTGTTTTTATGTTTACAAAAAGGAAAGTAAGCCATGATCCATTTCAGTGTAATGAGTTTTATGTAAAAGCTTGTCATATCCCTACTTATAATTGATGGTATTTGGGACTGGATGAAGTTATTAAGAATTTAACCGTATTGTTATTTGCGTGTATAGTTCTATGTTTATTATTCCACAGGTCTTGTGAACAAGATTCAACAAATACGGATATTTCAAATTCAAACACAGTTTTCAATCTGGTAGCCCTTACCATGGAATCGCAAAAATAAGCGTTTGGGCCCAATCTGTCGTTTGCAACAAACTTACCAATGCTATAGTTTTTCTTATTAAATCAATTGTGATGTGACTGATAGAGGATAGCCTGCTTCAGACCGTCATTCACGAGCAAGCAAAGTGCATGCTGATACATATTAAGCAGTTTGCATTGGACTAATACGGCTTGTCAAATCGGTCTGGTAAAATTAGCAATTACAAACACTGAGGATATACATGAACAAGTTGTCATCACAAATCAAACGAATGAACAGTCTCAAAATTGGTCAAAGGCTGAGGCTTTTGCTTCATAACTCTCACCGCTAATAGAAGTTAGCTATATTTTTTTTTAAAATTTGAATGGAAATGTACCTTGTACTATAAAGTACACATACATTATATAATTAACACAATTGGAATGGAGAATATATTGCCTTAATTGCAAAGTTATTTCGTCATTTCATCATAATTTCCTTCGATTTCATCTTCTTCACCGATAACAAAGTACCTTGGACTTTGCAACTGGTCCAATAAGCTAATTCTTAATCCACTAAAGCGACCCTTTGTAATGAATTTGCAGCTGGAAAAGGACTCTTCTCAAATATGGAGTATATGGTACATGATGTTGATCCTCGGAAAAGGGAAAGGCATAATCAAGTACAAGAATAAGGATAGAGTCGAAACATTAACAGACTTCTTTCAAGTCAGTATTGCACACGGCCGTAAATGTCCTGAGGAGCGATAATCATTTGTCTTTCTTACACATGTTTAATCCTCTTTGTTTTTCTGCAGCTTTTCTACTGGTTCTCTTAGTAAGTCGAGCAAGAAGGATGTTACTGTATATATAGGGAATATTTGTGAATTATTGTCTGGAGATTTTCCAAAAGTAAACAACATCTGAGATCTTTGCAAGGTGCATTATATTTTGCATTATAATAAACACATTTGGTTCAATTACAGGTTACAAACAAACAAATATAAAGAGTCTCTTCATTTCATTTGCAATTGACTATTCATTAACTGATAATAAACGATCTGATCCACCGACCAATTAAGCATGGTAGGAAAATGGCAAAAATTGAAGTGATTCATGATGACTTCGGATAACCGTAATCATTATACTCTCCGATTACTGGACAAGTCCTTTGTACTCTGAGAACATCATTGTTGTCATTATACTATCGCAAATTAACCTTTAAGAGTGTTTACAATAACACGATGCTAATGCTGATAGTTCCATCCGTATATCAGTTTATGAGATGGCGGCCGGATAATTTAACTGGTCAGAAGAATATTCGCATCTATTTTCAATATCTTTAAGAGGGGGTATGCCATAACATATGGGAAGGTACTCATGGGAAAAGAGACATGTGAAGAGTCTAGGTCCTATTATTGTTTAGGAACTGTCTTTGCTTTCTTCCAGTACAGGACAAATATCAAAGATTCAAAATGATATGTCACTCTGATTTCAAAAGTCATCTATGATTTTAAGCCTAGGGATATTTTTTTATAATGAATTTTTTCATATTTGAGGATTGAAATGTAGATGATTCACATTTAAGAAAATAATCATATCTATATGATGTCTCATGGCAAGACGCTTAGTTTCTATCAAGGCCATATTACTTTTTAGCACTTGATATTTCTTCTTGTATATCTGTATAATCATATTTTAACAAATGTGAAGCCGTATATTTCAATTTGATATCGTAGATTCTGTAAGGTTCCTACTTTTCGAGCACTATAAATTATTTGTTTGGCTTTTCAATGCATTTTTAACGAATGCCGTCTGTGCGTAAATTCCAATGTAGGGAGTCATGCACTAAGGAAAATATTATTGTGTATTTGTAGAACATAAACTGTTGATGTACGGAATAGTAATGTTGTGTTGTCCATACTTCGGGCATGTTCAAATTCATGTTATCATTTCACACATCAGTTTAATGTCACATTCCATTATTAACTAATAGCGAGATTTATCAACATCTAAGTTTGTAGAGATGCTGAAAACCTCCTTCCAATGGCCGCACTTATTTGTTAGGAAATTATCGTTATATACTAGTACATTTCATCATGATATAAAAATGTCGTATTAAACTGATAATCCATCGGTATCAAAATAGCGGATTTAACGATCGGAAACATAAAAAATACATATTGGTTGATTCCAAAAGCGAAATAAATTTTTTAAAGATGAATGAAAACAATCTTTATCGAGAATTTTGTCAATTTCTTAAAACACTACATGTATATCAGAAAATGAAGTTATCTACCAACCCAGTGTTTGTTGGTTTGATTATTGATTTTGGATCGTCCATATAGTTTAATTGAAGAACGAAACATTGAAGATGTTACGGGAAGGTATCTGTACAAGTTAGAAAATAAAACCACCGCAGTTTCTCAATGTCAATATATTTTTTAAAACTTCCATCGCCGTAATTGACAGCAAACTTTATAACCATTAACATGTTCAATGGATACAAAATGAAATTATTCCATGATTCCATTCAATCTAATGTCTTTTATTTGCAATCTTCTCATCTGCTTTATTATTGATATTGCGGACGGTTTAAATATAATTATTATTCCTGTTTGAATTACAGAAAATACCCGGGGAGCTTCGACCGTTTTTTCTGATTTATGTAATTGTTTCCACTACATTTCAAAACGTTGAATATGGAGAATATGCTAGATGATGTTGAACCTCATTCTTTTCGCGATCCTAACCTCTTTTATATAAGACCATACATCTGTGTTTAAGCAAAATTCCCTTGCAGGGAAAAGGAGTACCACTTTCATCGGCCATGTCGACCGAGTGACTACAAAGATTTGACCATTAGGCTGTAAAGGGTCTTTTTGATTAGCAATATATCCTTCTGATTACTTTGATGTAAATAACACACATTAACTATTTTCGATTTGTCTTTCTGATTTGGTCTTATGTTATATATCAGCATGTTTATGATCATTTAAAAAAAAATCAAATAACATATTTCGGGGACAACGTTAACCCGTTAAACGAGAAAATGTTTATATTTCGCTTCTGTATCAACAAAACAATTGCATTATGACATGACATGTCGTCGTCGCTGATTGCACAAATATATTACAATGCAACCAATCAGGACTCGCATTGCTAGCCGAGAAAGCAGCCCTAGTACATGACGAAAAGAGTTTAGGATCGGAAATATGAAGGGAGTAACTTTAGAATGTTTGACCCTTGGAAAGTTAACGATATAATAAATGTATGAATATTATTTAGCTCTCACGTATACAGACTCACGAATGCTTTTTACCCTTATATATAGTACGTTTGTGATTATCATTCTGAATAGACAATTACCGCCCAAGTAGCCCCGGCAGATGTCACGCACCGTCCAATAAATGGCATTAACATAGTGACTATGCATTATTATGTGATAATCTACCATATTTAGTAGAACATGTTTAGTAAAGGAGTATGACTTTGGATAACCGTAAGCATTATACTCTACAATTACTGGACAATTGCTTTGTACTCTGAGAACATTCTTGTTGGCATTATACTATCCCAACTTAACCTTCTAAGAGTGTTTACAATAACACGATGCTAATGCTGACGGTTCCAGCCATACACCAGCTTTAAGATGATGGCGTGACCATTTAACAGCTCAGACTGTTCAGAGTTGAGAGACAATATAGTACGCTGTTGTCACAAAAATGTGGGAAGATTCTCGTGGAATAATAGACAGATGAAGATCCTTGGGTCCTATTCTTGTTAAAACCTACATGTACAGTTTAATATTTACGCCATCGACCTTGGTTCAATATTGGAAACAATTTAAAAACTATCACTATATAAGTAACTTTTACCAATGTTTACATTTTTTAATATAACTCCATGACGTTAATTCATGCCGTGTTAACACAATTTCCCAGGCATAAGGCAAGTTGTTTGCCCATGGGCGTATGCATAATTATGCTCCGAAGGCATTTCGTGCATAATACCATTTATGTAGCTTTGAGTGTTTGGTCAAAATGTCATATCCCCATCTATTTACAGTCAGCCTTACCACATGGATCCAGGAAGTTTTTCATAGATACCCTGCAGTGATTGATGAGGAAGAATGACAATTTTGACTAATGAAACCCTAACGTTATTACCATTATCATCCGTATACAAATAACACAATTTTAAATCAGCGAGTGCATGCAAACGCAAATAATGTTTGACCTGTACTTCGCCTTTTGATAGTACGTGTTGTCGATAATAATTGAAAACACCATGAGTAGAGTTTGTTTTCCTTTCGTAGTACTATACATACCTTGAAATTCGTTGAATATATCTGAAACAAATTGAGCGCAAATGTGACCGAATATGGGAACTAGGCATTTTAGATAGTAAGAGAAGGGGTGACTTGAAACTGGTTAAATATATATCTAGTCAATTAAGCATAGCAAGAAACAGGTTGTGAAATAGACCTTTCGCTGGTAAATATTTACGAATCATATCATTTTCATGATGTACAAATGTGCCCTCCAGTGTCACAGGTAGTAAATGTGAGTATATGCCTGTTTAAATAAATAAAACATTGTCTTCCGGATGGTATTAAGCTTTTACGCAAGTGTGGGAGAAGTGGAACACGCTGACAAAGCATATAAAGACAACTGAATTACACGATTCCAAATCAAACACATCCAGTCCCATTCACTACGATCCTAACAAAATTCCTTTACGGCCAAATTCAAAGCATGTTTAGTGTATTATATACGGGAATCCTTCACTGCAATCAAACTGATGTCAATGTAGACACTACTTACATGTACATGGCAGATGGTGAGGCTAAAACTGTGAATGCCATCCTCAAATAGAATAACTCACTAAAACGGCTGTTTTTGCTTTCTTCCATTTCAGGACCAATCTTAAATATTTAAAAAAATTAATATTTCAAAAGTCATCTGGTTTTAAATATAAACTCACGTGCAAAATTATTTCAACCAATGATCGACAACAAACGACTGATACAGAGTTACATAATGTCTTCAGAAGCCAACAACATTAAACAAGTTCAAAGCATTATCTTTTCATGTTTCTGAGAAACACATAATTTAAGAAATTGTTGAGGAGGGTAAAAGGGGGCTTTTCGGATTGTTTTGTGACGTCCTGGAGTAAAGATGCGTAATCAAAGTTTGACCTAAGCAGGTTATTTATGTCGACAGCATCATATATATTACTGTAACATTAACTTAAACTTTAACCTTTAATACTAAACATTATGTCCAGAAAACCCCTTTGAAATAGCGATTTCAGCACCTCAATTGTGTTTGAATGGATATAATAATAAAACTATATATCATACACTGATGTATGAACTAGTGAGCACTTCTTCACATGTCTTTATCGAACAAATTCAAAATCTTATTTGTCCGACAGCAATATTTTGTTTTATACTCTCTTAAATATATGGGACGATTCTTTTGTATTTCAAAACTCATCTCCGTGGGCTTTAAAGAGATTACAATTCAAATATGATGATCTCTTTTTATATTTCATTTCATCAAGATTTCAGGCTAAAGCTGCAGATGACTTATTATTATCATATCAATATCGCTCTTTTACCCAATTATACACACAATGATCTATCTTATATTGCCTCTCTAATAAAGGTCCCATGGCAAGACGTTTGGTTTTTATTTGGCATTTCTTTTCGTATATCTGTGTACTCATATGTCAACAAATCTGAAATCAATTCGGCATCTTGGATTCTGTAAGTTTTCAATGTTTGTCTTTTCTTAATAAAACCGTTTCAACCAGTATACTATCAAGTTTCTTTTGAAGTGTACTTTTAACAGGAAGCCGTCTGTCAATATGCAATGAAGGGAATCATGCAGAACGGCAAATATTATTTTAAAATTGTAGTACAAAGAATGGTGTTGTACGGAATAATAATGTTGGGTTGTCCATATTTAGATCATGTTCCGTTTGATTTTTTTAATTTATTTAATAAACCAGTTAAAAATCACAATCAATCATTAATACCTAGTGTATCAATTTCTAGAAAGGTTGTACTGATGTTAAACCCTTGCTTACTGGCTGCACTAATGTGATGGAGATTTTTAGTGAAATACATTTTTAGTGAAAATCATTTTTTAGGTGAGGTGATGTGAATTGGAGTTAAACGCCGCTTTCTAGAGTATTCACTTATATCACGGCTGCTAGTGCTTGATCCGAAGCCGAAACCTGCTAACCACTGCATGCGCTAAGCCACCCCCGCTATAATTTGTAATGGAGAATGCATGAGGAGCTGTGGATTCTTAAAAAATATTTTTAACGAATCCACTGCTCCGAATGCATTCTCCATCTAAATCCATGTATGACGTCACGAAACAGGCATATGTGATCATTTTACATTTGAAGCAATAAATTTCAATTATTGGACACCAACATCAACTATTTGCAAATTTCGGTGCTCATTCATCGGATATGGTACAAGTAGCGTCGATCCTCATGAAATGGATTCTTCCACGCACGTGCAGCGCAAAACTTCGACGCGAAGCGATGTGATTGACAGCTAAAATTGAATAGAAATTGCATTGAATAGAACGCGGGATTCTTACTGACAAACAATCCTAAGGTTTCTAACAGCGTATTGTGGCCTAGTGGTTAGAAGCGCCGACTACCAAGCGAAGGGTTGCATGTTCCAGGTTCATGCATTACACAAATTAATTTGTCTATAGTTGTCTAGATATTTTAAGGTCCTATCCTATACACCAAGACAATGACAATCAGTCTCGAAAAATGTACCATTACTGAAAATGTCTAAACCTAACACCCCTCCTGACTGGGACAGTCAATGACCAGTAGATTCCTAAATAATAATCAACTGCTAACACAATAAAGTGACGTCATGACCATGGATTGAGTTTACAGATCAAACACTTAAAACGATAACTTACAGTCAAAAGAAATGCAGGGTTTGTCACTTCACAAACATCATGATGGTGTTATACCGAATTGTGGTGGTGTATTGTCTATACTTCGATCATGTTCCATTTCATGTTATCATTGCACAAGAACATTCCATCATTAGTAGTGAGTGTATCAACTTCCAGAAATGTTGTTCATATGTTAAAAGCCTCCTATCAATGACTGGGTGATTGGATAGGATACCATAGCTAAATACATTTCATCCTGATGTAAAAGAATGTATTCAGATAATCCACCGGTATCAACATAGCGGATTTGATACAAACGAAATATAAAAAAAGACACATTTATTCATTTCGAAAGAGAAATCATGTTTTAAAAGATGAATGAAAAAGTCCGTATGATAATCTTTTCAATTTGTTAAGGCACTCAATCAGAAAATGAAGTTTTCTCAAACCCCAGTGGTTGGTTTTATTATTGATTTTGGATCGTCAATAGACCTTTTATAGGAAAAAGAAACATTGAAGGTGTTATGGGAAGGCATCCTTACACGTTGGAAAATAAAAACACTGCCTTTTCTGAATGTCAATATATTTAGTGAAATCGGATGCTTTCATCATAGTTATGGAAACCAAACTTTCTAATCATTAACATATGGAATCATGTTTACACGAAATGAATTTACGTCATGATTCAATTCAGTGTTATGACTTGTTTGTACGAGCTTGGCATCTACTTTATTGATGTACGAACCTGGATCAATAGACGTTGTTTGTATGCTTGTCACAATTACAGAAAGTACCATATCAGTGACCTTCAACTGTTGTGCATGCTGAGGTTTAGTTGGACTTACTATATGGTTGAACCAATTATGATCAAGGTATTGTTAACAAAGCAGTTTTATAACAAATGATGGCTGTAGCTGAAGAGAGACGTATTTCAAAGTATATATGCATGACACAGTATAGACATTAGTTATAGTAATACGTACACAACCTGTCTAACTTACTCCTTTTAGAACATATACATCTCGTGCAATTTGTTTTAAAGAGTTTTATGTCAAATAAAGTTCCGAACTTCGACACATGACAAATACCATTATTGAAAAAACAAGATATCTGTACGACGACAAGAAGCTTAATCCTCTGGGAGATCGAGGGAATCCAACTGATGTATTATTACCTCAAAAATAAAAAAAACATGTGTTCGTTAAGAAATAAACATGAACCTTAAATGAAGTTAATACAATTTTACCTGTCCCTTTAAAATGTTAAAGCTTGTTTCAGACAGACAGACAGAAGCTTTATTCAGTATTTCAGGCCAGATGACCTATAGTACAGTTATGGTTTATGGTTGAAATTGTACAGTCACGTGGAAAATATATAAATAACATAATGTATTATTTACGTCTCATTTCAAAAATCTTTTTTAGCAACATTGACACAGATAAAATTATATTGATATTGCTTGAGTTTAACAAATTGTTCATTAATTGTTCATCTTTATGCACAGTTGAAATCATAGGAAGGTTTCTGTTTCTAAGAGGCTGGTACTGATTACACACAAGAAATACATGAAATTCATTTTCAACACAGCCTTCATTACAATAGTAACATAAACTCTTATTTTTATCTTGTACATTTTTCCTTCTGAGAAAATTCACATTAAGATCATGTAATGATATACGCATTTTACAAAAGGCTCTTCTTAATGTTCTATCCTGTAATTCAGTTACATATTTTTCAGGAACAAGTAATGATTTAATGCTTGAATAGTGACATAGAAATCCTGAAGATGATATATAACAATGCCAGTTTTGTGAAAATATATCATGCAATATCTGCTTCAGGATAAAAGTAAATAATTTATCATTACCAATATCTTGGGATATCCAAGCAATGGAAAAACCAGACATAAAAAGAATATTTCTTATATCTGAAACCCAAGAGTGTTTACCTCTTTCATCAAATCTTTTTAACATATTATAACATTGGAGCGGTAGTCTGTTTGAATTCATGCGTAGTAACTTTATCCAATATTTGACAGCTCGTACCTGTGATGAAACAAATAAACTTTCACGACCAGTTTCTCCTAAAATAACCTTGTTCGATGCATATTTACCAACTCCTAAGAAATGTTTAAAATATAAGGCATGAATTTTGTCAATGGACTCATTATATTTAACTCCCCATATTTCAGAACCATATAAAAGAATTGGTGCAATTTTCCTGTCAAATACATTCGAAACAACTGCAAAAGATATAAACTTGTTTTCTTTAAATACATTATATACAGGAATCAAAGCTTTTGATGCCTGCAAAGCAAGCTGTTTACAGGCTGGCGTCAAAGATAATCTTGAAGATACCATCAATCCTAAATATTTGTAGTATGACACTATATTTACCTCATTATTACAATATGTCCATTTTTCAAATTTATTGACTATGCCACCATTTCTGAAAACAATAACGCCTGTCTTTCTCAGAATTACTTCAAGGCCCCATTTCTCACAATATGATTGAAGAACATTTAACTGTTTCTGCAGGCCACTAACAGAAAATGACAATAAGGCAATATCATCTGCAAAAAGTAAAAGCATTATATCGACAATATCTTGTGAAACAAATACTCCATAATCACATTCATTATACATTTCAGTTACAAGTTCATTTATGAAAAATATAAATAGAACAGGACTGAGAACACATCCCTGTCTTACACCAGTTGAAGTGTTGAAACATTCTGTAACTCCATGTTCTGTAAAGCTTGTTTCATTATCTAGGAAGTACATAACTGAATCAAATGGTAAATAGAGAAACGCCCCTACATATCATATACCAATTTCCACGAGAACAATAGACTCGATATATATTTACACTGGCAAACATCTGTAATAGCACGATTAATCCTCTTATTTGGGGTCGAAAACATCGAGAAAAAAATATTTGTAAAACTTTCAGTGAGACAGAATTTTTGGCAATGATGAGTGTCACTTTAAAATCCTTACAGTTGTCGTGTTGTCTGATTTTCTCCGAACCATACTCGGTTAATACATTGAAGCCTGTTCTTATTAAGGAGGTGTGCCACATTCAGAAGACATCACGGTCTTTGTATGTCTTATTAGTATACCTTATAGTCACCTCTAGCATGTGTATGTAGACCCGTATACAACATAATTAGTTTATATACATGTACATGTATTAACGCAGTTTAGAAATGAAATACATATATGTTATGGAGCAATACATGCTGAATAAAATAGAAAACTGCATTTATACTGTATGCTAAAATACAAACACTTATTTCTCACAAGTCATGAGTTACAAGTACTTAATCAAAGAACATTACAACGGTTGCAAACAAAACAACATTCATTTTCTATTCGTAGAGTGCCAAGTGCAGTAACGTTGCGTACATTCATTTAACTCTAATCTTATCTAAATATATTTATTAATATAACTCGAAGTTTTCTCACTTGACAAAATATGTTCCGAGGATTAAGAAATTTCACAACACATACAACATCGTCAGATAGTATTTAAGTATATAGACGTATATTTGAATTACTTTGATTGACAACTGATTTGATTTCTTTTATGAGCATTTCTGCATCTGAGACATGTACAAAGTGAACACAGATATACTTGTATATGAGGCATTTACATAGATGTCATCTGCATCTGATAAAACATTGTTTGCTCTTTCAAATGAATACTTTAAAGTAATTTATAATGTTCCACAAACCGCACACTTACCACAAACAATAGCGGAGTTTGTTGACTGGTAATACCATGCTAAAAGGCATTCGCGATAGCTAATAGTTCAGTGATAGATCCGACATACAGAAGTCAAACAAATCCAAGACAGTAGCATTTAACCTTAGACTTATATGCTGAAGCCTGAGGTCTGAATATAAATCAAGATCAGTTAAGTTCAGTTCACGGAATGATGCTTCGTAAAGACAGAAACTATTAATTTAAGTATTACTCCTGTTTCAATTGTGTGTCTAGCTATTAGGATAAAGGCCTTTCTTCATAAATCAGTTGAAAGCTGAATTGATTCTTCCTTTCTCAACTTAAACCATGTCTCAAACCACAAATACAGAGATGAAGGTGATGTTTCCATTCATTAATCGGGATATTCACTGCTGATTTGACACATTTTAAGAGCGCTCGGATTGAGAAACGTGCTCTGAAGTAACATAAAGTAATGTCTGTTGAGTAAAGAATTATGGCCAGACCAGTAACCTCTACCTTTGATACAGAAGAATTATGACTTCTTCACAACAGTAAAAAAAAGAAACAACCTGAACATGCTTTGAAACAATGGCTCACATCAAACAACGAAAACAGCAGTGACTGTACAAACAACTTACTAATTCCGCGACCGTTAAATCCACAAATACGAAATGTTATATATAAATATCTTCATTAGATCATTAATCAGTAATAATGATGAAACCAACCAACACTAAATAAATAGAAATAACGTTTTCAAACAACGGAAATAACAAATAATGCCATTGGCTCTGTAACTCACCAATCTCTAGTTGTCAAAGGGTTAACAAATGTACAATGTATAACCCACATTTGTCAAGGTATCTACATGTACTTGTCTCCAACCACTCATCTCCTTGCTTCAAGAGTGGCAGTCGCGGAAGTTTATCTTTCTGATCTATCATTCAATTTGGTTCTCAATCAACCTACGTTGTTTTACATACATCGTCGTTGGATCAAGTATTCATTATTTTGGTTTTCAAAGCAAATACATGTCTAGTTTGTTCGAACATATTGTGACGTCATATGAATATTCGAGGCAGCGATTCCAAATCAATATTCTGCATTTATCTAAAAATGATTCAATATTTCTAAGAGCTCTCGTCCAATCAGAATATACAACAAAATGAATTTGTAATTTTATGGGTGTCAATGTTCGTCACAAAGCTCATTTCTTCTGGGGATAACGTGGTTGGTTATACTACTTACTCTCATTCAGGGCCAGTCGTGTTACAAGAGTTAACTCTATTTGAGAATAATGGGGGATATCCATGTTAGCCTCTCATAATCCGTTATAGTGCTTTGTATGGTGCATTGCTGGTTGAAGCTTCTAGAAAACTTATAATCTTTGTAAGCATTGATTTCAAAACCTACAATTTAATATTGAAGCGAAACATGTCTTGACTAAATGACAGCCACTGTGGATCATATATTTTTTCTGTTACTTTTACAGCTTTGTATTGATCGTTGATGTGAGTAAAGTTTACTCAAAACGTTTAAACATGAACTCTATAAAATGATTAATAATTTTCAAATATCGTCGAGTTGTCCACTTAAAGGGAAAGTTCTATCGCCGATTTATCGGCAGCTCCCGCCATCTTGGTTTCTTTGCATTTCGTGAAATGATAACACGCTTGTATATTTAACCAAATTTAAAACAATTGTAATAAAAGAACATATACACTTATAAGATATTCACATAGTAACACATAACGTATCATAAAACTAATTAACAATGTGATGTTAGATCGTAGCGAAGTTTTCCCCACTCGCAGCGCCGATGAATGGCTTCAATTCTCATTGTTTTTATTTTTCAACAAATCTGTGCTTATCTCTTTATCATGTTGTGAAATGTAAAGTCATCAAAATATGACTTAATTAATATATTTCAAATTGACCGTGTATGAATCATGTATTAATAGCATATATGTGTAAACGGGAATATCCTTTTGAATTTCGTTTCCACAAAAATACCCCATAGAACCCTCCTTTTACGACTGCTATACAGGTTACGATATGTACTTAAACTAGGAACAGTTATTGAAGACACATTGAGAGACTGTGACTCTCTGGTCAGTTTAGCATTGCAAGTTGAAAATAATTTACCAAACCTTTTTAGAAAACAGCGTTCGCTTGTTATTAAGGAATATGTGAGGCGACTTTTTAACATGAACATCATCACAAATATTAGGAAAAGTCTTTAAGAAAATTGGTTTTGCCTAAAATTGCCAATTGTGATCATATTTGCGAAAGATATATCAGAAAGAAAATAGGAAATTGATTCAAATTACATACACGAAATCCGATCTTATTTCCAGATACTCGATATGATTGCAGTAGCCCGATTAGAAGGAAACAAAACGCGGCTGATGGTATATACTGCAAGTAGCCAATCATATTGATGCTTTCACCCGCAAATAAGGACACGTCGTTATTGCTGCAGTAACCAGCCTCATCTTGCTAATTAGACACGTCCGGACGATACTTCTATTGCAAACACTTCACGTTACTTCTGCTTTAAACGTC
The DNA here is from genome assembly GCA_936450465.1 of Gibbula magus. Classification (NCBI taxonomy): domain Eukaryota; kingdom Metazoa; phylum Mollusca; class Gastropoda; order Trochida; family Trochidae; genus Gibbula; species Gibbula magus. The sequence goes on along the minus strand of OW388290.1, from coordinate 30,284,934 downwards.
TGTATGGAAAAATATTAACCATCAAATAGAATGTTATTCGAAATATACTGATAAATACCAAGTGATTTGCTGAACAAATACTGTACAGGGACAACGTTCTGCAAAGATCCAATATGTATTCCATATTCAAAATCTAATATTCAACATGCGAGTTTCTGATTCCATCATAAGAGTATGATTTATTAGTTTAGGTTTACCATCTTCAGCATTAATATGTTTACAAGGTTTATGTACATGCAACATATTTCAGAAAAAAATGTAATTGAACAATAACTTTTGTAAATATATATTGTCGCTATGTCATTGTTCGAACTGAATGCGTTATATACAGAATTTCAATCACAAATCAGTTTGAAAAGCAGTATGTTCAGGATAATCACTTCTTTATTGTGACAATATATTTTACTCCTTTATTCAATTGCGTTGTAAAAATCAATTTGAAATGATGTATTGCTTGCACTTGCATATATTCAAGCTATAAATTATTCGATGGTCATGAATCTCAAATCTGAACTTCAGGGTATGAAAGCAATGAATACTACGTATTTGTCAATCGGTGTATAAATTATCAGAATTTTGCGTTAACAATTACAAATCAGTGCCACAAACTTTGATTTATGTAGAGAACAAACCTATCGTTTTCTCATTTCTCAATTGCGGTGCCAATTTATAGCAGTATTTAAATAAATGAAAGGACATTACTTTAGCACATTTGCTTCAATTTAAGAGAAGTGAACAGTTTTTTTAATATTAAATGTTCATGGTAATATTTATAAAAAATGTTTTATCTGTTATAGTTCTGAAAAGTAATGTTCATACTTTATCGACCTTATAAACAGAAAATGTTCCATCTTCTTTCCAGTTTCAAACATTGTCTTAACATTGTCGCTCCTCAAATTTTTAGTATTAAACTTTCTTCTAACTTATATTTTTTGAAAGATAAAAGACGTATATGATTGACAAATCAGAAACCGGATGAAACATTAACGTCAGACCTAAATCAAATTACTCAAACTCTTGAACATATCGATGTCTGACAAGGTTGAAGTTCTATTTAACTAAATGTAATTTTCGTTGACATTTTAATTGCGATGAGGTTAAGAATGGTAATATCAAATCTTAAAGTTGAAGTATGTGTGTGAATACTCGATCTAAAGTTAATCGCATGACACAAGGAGCAAAGTTAGACTACTTGTAAATGTCAAAACACTTTTAATATGCTTACAATGCATCTTGCTACATTCTCACAATAGCCGATTAACAGAGTATACAATTTCAGTTGATAGTATAGCTGCACATTTACGTAGGTAATGGAAACATGAATATTTAACAGCTTCTACCACCTTTTAATACTTTGGCAATACTGGCCAATATGGTCACAAAATGCTCTGCCTGTAATTGGTTATTTCTTTGTGTGTTTAGTACTATAATAACTACATAAAAAGTTCGAGGATCTGACCTATTGGCCAGCATTTGTCTATCACCGTTGATTCGATTATTAGAATAAATAATGCCATTGTATGAACCGGTTTGTCCCGTATCAAAGTTAATGTATCGAACATGGAATAATGCGGTTTCTTATGCATTTTGTAAGTACAAACCGTTAGACAAATCATCATGAAACATTATGTTTTATTTACACTAATGTTACAAATGTAGAGATTAGTGTACCTTTGGTTTGGAGACGAACCCACACTTTCAGAGTCAACCAACACTAAATAAAGTATAAACAACGTTTTAAAAACATAAATAATATAAAGAGTCATTGGCTTTGAAGTTCACCAGGCTCTACGTGTCAGAGGGTTAACAAATACACTAAGTATAATCCACATTTTGTCAAGGTATCGTCATTCATCAAGGCATCAGTTCTTGAAGGGAGAAAAAAAATAATATTCAAGGGCGTAGCCAATGAGTAATCAAATTTACAATTCATTATTCCCTTCTGCCACAACTGGCCAAATAATATGCTCACAATATTTCAGATTTCAGGCTGTAGGGGACAAAAATATGTTTTGGAGTCATGGCCCTGATGGCCCGTATTTGGGTCCACTGGATAATCTAATCTTCACTTATAATCCCGATTGGTTAAGGCGTATAAACACAAAATGTCAGCTTGTTATGAACATAAGGTTACGGTTAATTCTTCTTTTCGTAATATCGTTGGCAGATAATGTTATCAATTAGCCATACACGACCAGTTGGTCTATTATTGTCCTATTATTTTGAAAGCACGAGAATCATCCAATCATAATGCACATGGTTACGTGCAGCAATTTCACTGCCTTGTAATCTTTATGTGGCGTCAGACTGACCATATAATTATTCTTACCTCCAACATATGAGAGTAGGTACATGTACGTGAATCCTCAACATCCAGACAACAAACATGGACCAAATCATTAAACCTTTTAGTCACAACATAAACACAAACGAATTTCTTCCACAAGTCAGCACGCGCTAGTTTCCATCACGAGCTTGGTTAAGCATTGCAGCATGTCATTAACTTTTCTGTTCTAGCGCAGCAGCACGCTGCACCTTTAGTTGAAACAAGCAACTATGTGCTACACTAATCCCATATAAGTTGTACAGCGTAGCTTAATGCAAACAGAATACTGTTTTCTCTTTAAACCACCAATTCCAATGGACATTTCACCGACAGTGGTAGCACTGAACGCGGAAAGTTGGTTCTTCACATATTCACGTACCTATTGTTAATTAAGTATAATTTAAAGAGTAGTACATGTATACATCTTGATAAAAGTTTGTGTTAACACAATGCCATGTAGGATTTATATTATGATTCACGACCATCTACTCCTCATTTAATTAGATTAAAACTTGTTCTTCCAAAAATAAACACAAAGTTTAACTTAAGATCAATATATCCAATTTAGATATTGTGACTTTTTCTTTTCGTAATGGTTTTAGGGAAATATTGAAGTCAAAATAAATTGTTTAACTTTGAATGCATGCTTAACATATTGGAAACAGGATATCAGAAAACCAGTATCACTTTTGGAGAATGGCTTTTATAAAGTCTTTACTGGGAACCGCAGGTTAAACACTCGATTTAATTAACTAATATTTAAATCTATATCGTGTGTAAATGTCATTCCAAATGCCAGACATTAAAGGGGCTGTAGCACATGTTTTTTTTAATTATTTTAAATTTCCCGTTTTAATGATAGTTTATGTAAGTTATATTTACTTTAGAGGGTATAACATCTTATTATCGAATCAATTATCCGTAGTGCTAATAGCAGTCATTTAAATGTGAACACCTTTTATTATTTCATTTTGGCCACATTTTCAGAAAGGATGTGAGTGAGCATGGAGACTTCGTAGTTAAAAAATGAAATGTCCATAGTGATGGTAACTGACTCATTCAGAAAAAGAATGTGTGTTCTTATTATATAAAATGACGAAAAGTATTGTGCAACGAAACCGTAAGCTCGGTTGCCATTGACGACTGAAAAAGTTGATCTTATTGATCAAGTTCAACCTATCTTAATGTATAAACAACATTCGTTGGAAAAAAGTATTTGCTATTTTGAATTTCAAGAATACGTATACATGTCAAGCTTTAGACCCGTTTGTTCGTACCGATTATGACATCGCAAAGTATGAATATACAAGACATGAATTCAAATTCAACAAAAAGAAATCACCAAGAAATGAGTGCATGTTTCTAAGAGCTCTCGTCCAATAAGAATCGATGTAAAAAATCAGTTTGTTATTATTATTTACTGGTGTCAATGTTCGTCACAAAGCTCATTTCTTCTAGGTATAATGTGATTGGTTATACTACTTACTCTCATTCAGGGCCAATCGTATTACAACAGTTAAACCTACTTGAGCATAATGGGGGATACATCTTGATATGTTATATCCATGCCATCCTATCGTAATCCTTTATCATGTTAAAAGTGCTTAGCTGCTTCTTGCTTCGGGAAAACTTGGCAAGATGTTTGTAATTCAGCATGCAGATAAAAAATCTTCACATTTGATATTGCAAAGGAACAGTTTTGCATAATCTACTGTGGATCATATGTTCTTTTTCATTACTCGTTGATGTGAGTACAGTGTACTCAAAACATTTAACTATGTCAACTGATAAATTATCTACTTAAGATTGCTATGGTTTAAGATATATAGTATAACAAGAACACTTTATTTAATATTAACACTATTTATTAATGTCTTATTGGATCACAGAAATCTCTAGAAATGTTAGCATTATGAAAATAATTGACCAAACCTGTTAGAAGGTTTTTTGTTATTATGGAATATGTGAGTTGACTTTAATACAGGAAAATCGACCAAAAAATTAGGAAACGTCTTTTAGCAAATTGGTATTGCCTAAAATCGTCAATTGCGATCATATTTGCAAAAGATACATGAGATCTATTTTCACAGAGAAAATTGGAAATTCATTCAACTCAAATAGAATAAATCCGATCTTACGTTTAGATAGTCTACGCAATCCCATCAGCATCTGATCATCTTCGAATCAGTGCAGACGGAAAAAAACGACTGATAAAAAAACAGAAACAAACTGAACATGCTTTGAAACAATGGCTCACATCAAACAACGAAAACAGCAGTGACTGTACAAACAACTTACTAATTCCGCGACCGTTAATTCCACAAATACGAAATGTTATATATAAATATCTTCATTAGATCATTAATCAGTAATATGATGAAACCAACCAACACTAAATAAATAGAAATAACGTTTTCAAACAACGGAAATAACAAATAATGCCATTGGCTCTGTAACTCACCAATCTCTAGTTGTCAAAGGGTTAACAAATGTACAATGTATAGCCCACATTTGTCAAGGTATCTACATGTACTTGTCCCCAACCACTCATCTCTTTGCTTCAAGAGTGGCAATCGCGGAAGTTTATCTTTCTGATCTATCATTCAATTTGGTTCTCAATCAACCTACGTTGTTTTACATACATCGTCGTTGGATCAAGTATTCATTATTTTGGTTTTCAAAGCAAATACATGTCTAGTTTGTTCGAACATATTGTGACGTCATATGAATATTCGAGGCAGCGATTCCAAATCAATATTCTGCATTTATCTAAAAATGATTCAATATTTCTAAGAGCTCTCGTCCAATCAGAATATACAACAAAATGAATTTGTAATTTTATTGGTGTCAATGTTCGTCACAAACCTCATTTCTTCTTCTGGTTATACTACTTACTCTCATTCAGGGCCAGTCGTGTTGCAAGAGTTAAATCTATTTGAGAATAATGGGGGATATCCATGTCAGCCTCTCATAATCCGTTATGGTGCTTTGTATGGTGCATTGCTGGTTGAAGCTTCTAGAAAACTTATAATCTTTGTAAGCATTGATTTCAAAACCTACAATTTAATATTGAAGCGAAACATGTCTTGACTAAATGACAGCCACTTTGGATCATATATTTTTTTCTGTTACTTTTACAGCTTTGTATTGATCGTTGATGTGAGTAAAGTTTACTCAAAACGTTTAAACATGAACTCTATAAAGTGATTAACACTTTTCAAATATCGTCGAGTTGTCCACTTAAAGGGAAAGTTTTATCGCCGATTTATCGGCAGCTCCCGCCATCTTGGTTTCTTTGCATTTCGTGAAATGAAAACACAATAGTATATTTAACCAAATTTAAAACAATTGTAATAAAAGGACATATACACTTATAGGATATTCACATAGTACAGATAACGTATCATAAAACTAATTAACAATGTGATATTAGATCGTAGCGAAGTTTTCCCCACTCGCAGCGCCGATGATTGGCTTCAATTCTCATTGTTTTTATTTTTCAACAAATCTGTGCTTACAGTATCTCTTTATCAAGTTGTGAAATGTAAAGTCATCAAAATATGACTTAATTAATATATTTAAAATTGACAGTGTATGAATCATGTATTAATAGCATATATGTGTAAACGGGAATATCCTTTTGAATTTCGTTTCCACAAAAATACCCCACAGAACCCTCCTTTTACGAGTGCTATACAGGTTACGATATATAGTTAAACTAGGAACAGTTATTGAAGACACATTGAGAGACTGTGACTCTCTAGTCAGTTTAGCATTGCAAGTTGAAAATAATTGACCAAACCTTTTTAGAAAACAGCGTTCGCTTGTTATTAAGGAATATGTGAGGCGACTTTTTAACATGAAAATCATCACAAATATTAGGAAAAGTCTTTAAGAAAATTGGTTTTGCCTAAAATTGCCAATTGTGATCATATTTGCGAAAGATATATCAGAAAGAAAATAGGAAATTGATTCAAATTACATACACGAAATCCGATCTTATTTCCAGATACTCGATATGATTGCAGTAGCCCGATTAGAAGGAAACAAAACGCGGCTGATGGTATATACTGCAAGTAGCCAATCATATTGATGCTTTCACCCGCAAATAAGGACACATCGTTATTGCTGCAGTAACTAGCCTCATCTTGCTAATTAGACACGTCCGGACGATACTTCTATTGCAAACACTTCACGTTGCTTCTGCTTTAAACGTCTGTATGGTAAAATATTAACCATCAAATAGAATGTTATTCGAAATATACTGATAAATACCAAGTGATTTGCTGAACAAATACTGTACAGGGACAACGTTCTCCAAAGATCCAATATGTATTCCATATTCAAAATCTAATATTCAACATGCGAGTTTCTGATTCCATCATAAGAGTATGATTTATTAGTTTAGATTTACCATCTTCAGCATTAATATGTTTACAAGGTTTATGTACATGCAACATATTTCAGAAAAAAATGTAATTGAACAATAACTTTTGTAAATATATATTGTCGCTATGTCATTGTTCGAACTGAATGCGTTATATACAGAATTTCAATCACAAATCAGTTTGAAAAGCAGTATGTTCAGGATAATCACTTCTTTATTGTGACAATATATTTTACTCCTTTATTCAATTGCGTTGTAAAAATCAATTTGAAATGATGTATTGCTTGCACTTGCATATATTCAAGCTATAAATTATTCGATGGTCATGAATCTCAAATCTGAACTTCAGGGTATGAAAGCAATGAATACTACGTATTTGTCAATCGGTGTATAAATTATCAGAATTTTGCGTTAACAATTACAAATCAGTGCCACAAACTTTGATTTATGTAGAGAACAAACCTATCGTATTCTCATTTCTCAATTGCGGTGCCAATCTATAGCAGTATTTAAATAAATGAAAGGACATTACTTTAGCACATTTGCTTCAATTTAAGAGAAGTGAACAGTTTTTTTAATATTAAATGTTCATGGTAATATTTATAAAAAATGTTTTATCTGTTATAGTTCTGAAAAGTAATGTTCATACTTTATCGACCTTATAAACAGAAAATGTTCCATCTTCTTTCCAGTTTCAAACATTGTCTTAACATTGTCGCTCCTCAAATTTTTAGTATTAAACTTTCTTCTAACTTATATTTTTTGAAAGATAAAAGACGTATATGATTGACAAATCAGAAACCGGATGAAACATTAACGTCAGACCAAAATCAAATTACTCAAACTCTTGAACATATCGATGTCTGACAAGGTTGAAGTTCTATTTAACTAAATGTAATTTTCGTTGACATTTTAATTGCGATGAGGTTAAGAATGGTAATATCAAATCTTAAAGTTGAAGTATGTGTGTGAATACTCGATCTAAAGTTAATCGCATGACACAAGGAGCAAAGTTAGACTACTTGTAAATGTCAAAACACTTTTAATATGCTAACCATGCATCTTGCTACATTCTCACAATAGCCGATTAACAGAGTATACAATTTCAGTTGATAGTATAGCTGCACATTTACGTAGGTAATGGAAACATGAATATTTAACAGCTTCTACCACCTTTTAATATTTTGGCAATACTATTTATTCCTGTATGGTTTGATATTGAAACATTCTAACAAAATAACACAGTTCATGTTTGCAATCAACTCGTGACAAAAGACAATGATCGATTTTTGGAAAAGCTAATAAATATAGCGAAATCCTCGTGGATTAAATATGATGACAGTCTCAGCACCATAACGATCTGAAGATGAAACAGCTGAGGTAGGACATTAGTTTCGGACTAATGTCAATTTTGAATTAATCATACCCTGAGGCCAATATGGTCACAAAATGCTCTGCCTATAATTTGTTATTTCTTTGTGTGTTTAGTACTATAAAAACTACATAAAAAGTTCGAGGATCTGACCTATTGGCCAGCATTTGTCCATCACCGTTGATTCGATTATTAGAATAAATAGTGCCATTGTATGAACCGGTTTGTGCCGTATCAAAGTTAATGTATCGAACATGGAATAATGCGGTTTCTTATGCATTTTGTAAGTACAAACCATTAGACAAATCATCATGAAACATTATGTTTTATATACACTAATGTTACAAATGTAGAGATTAGTGTACCTTTGGTTTGGAGACGAACCCACACTTTCAGAGTCAACCAACACTAAATAAAGTATAAACAACGTTTTAAAAACATAATTAATATAAAGAGTCATTGGCTTTGAAATTTACCAGGCTCTACGTGTCAGAGGGTTAACAAATACACTAAGTATAATCCACATTTTGTCAAGGTATCGTCATTCATCAAGGCATCAGTTCTTGAAGGGAGAAAAAAAACAATATTCAAATGCGTAGCCAATGAGTAGTCAAATTTACAATTCATTATTCCCTTCTGCCACAACTGGCCAAATAATATGCTCACAATATTTCAGATTTCAGGCTGTAGGGGACAAAAATATGTTTTGGAGTCACGGCCCTGATTGCCCGTATTTGGGTCCACTGGATAATCTAATCTTCACTTATAATCCCGATTGGTTAAGGCGTATAAACACAAAATGTCAGCTTGTTATGAACATAAGGTTACGGTTAATTCTTCTTTTCGTAATATCGTTGGCAGATAATGTTATCAATTAGCCATACACGACCAGTTGGTCTATTATTGTCCTATTATTTTGAAGGCTAATCGAGAATCATCCAATCATAATGCACATGGTTACGTGCAGCAATTTCACTGCCTTGTAATCTTTATGTGGCGTCAGACTGACCATATAATTATTCTTACCTCCAACATATGAGAGTAGGTACATGTACGTGAATCCTCAACATCCAGACAACAAACATGGACCAAATCATTAAACCTTTTAGTCACAACATAAACACAAACGAATTTCTTCCACAAGTCAGCACGCGCTAGTTTCCATCACGAGCTTGGTTAAGCATTGCAGCATGTCATTAACTTTTCTGTTCTAGCGCAGCAGCACGCTGCACCTTTAGTTGAAACAAGCAACCAATTGCTACACTAATCCCATATTAGTTGTACAGCGTAGCTTAATGCAAAAAGAAAACTGTTTGCTCTTTAAACCACCAATACCAATGGACATTTCACCGACAGTGGTAGCACTGAAAGCGGAAAGTTGGTTCTTCACATGTTCACGTACCTTGTTAATTAAGTATGATTTAAAAAGTAGTACATGTATACATCTTGATAAGAGTTTGTGTTAACATAATGCCATGTAGGATTTATATTATGATTCACGACCATCTACTCCTCATTTAATTAGATTAAAACTTGTTCTTCCAAAAATAAACACAAAATTTAACTTAAGATCAATATATCCAATTTAGATATTGTGACTTTTTCTTTTCGTAATGGTTTTAGGGAAATATTGAAGTCAAAATAAAATGTTTAACTTTGAATGCATGCTTAACATATTGGAAACAGGATATCAGAAAACCAGTATCACTATTGGAGAATGGCTTTTATAAAGTCTTTACTGGGAACCGCAGGTTAAACACTCGATTTAATTAACTAATATTTAAATCTATATCTAGTGTCAATGTCATTCCAAATGCCAGACATTAAAGGGGCTGTAGCACATGTTTTTTTATTATTTTAAATTTCCCGTTTTAATGATAGTTTATGTAAGTTATATTTACTTTAGAGGGTATAACATCTTATTATCGAATCAATTATCCTTAGTGCTAATAGCAGTCATTTAAATGTGAACACCTTTTATTATTTCATTTTGGCCACATTTTCAGAAAGGATGTGAGTGAGCATGGAGACTTCGTAGTTAAAAAATGAAATGTCCATAGTGATGGTAACTGACTCATTCAGAAAAAGAATGTGTGTTCTTATTATATAAAATGACGAAAAGTATTGTGCAACGAAACCTTAAGCTCGGTTGCCATTGACGACTGAAAAAGTTGATCTTATTGATCAAGTTCAACCTATCTTAATGTATAAACAACATTCGTTGGAAAAAAGTATTTGCTATTTTGAATTTAAAAAATACGTATACATGTCAAGCTTTAGACCCGTTTGTTCGTACCGATTATGACATCGCAAAGTATGAATATACAAGACATGAATTCAAATTCAACAATAAGAAATCACCAAGAAATCATTGCATGTTTCTAAGAGCTCTCGTCCAATAAGAATCGATGTAAAAAATCAGTTTGTTATTATTATTTACTGGTGTCAATGTTCGTCACAAAGCTCATTTCTTCTAGGTATAATGTGATTGGTTATACTACTTACTCTCATTCAGGGCCAATCGTATTACAACAGTTAAACCTACTTGAGCATAATGGGGGATAAATCTTGATATGTTATATCCATGCCATCCTATCGTAATCCTTTATCATGTTTATAGTGCTTAGCTGCTTCTTGCTTCGGGAAAACTTGGCAAGATGTTTGTAATTCAGCATGCAGATAAAAAATCTTCACATTTGATATTGGAAAGGAACAGTTTTGCATAATCTACTTTGGATCATATGGTTTTTGTTTCAATACTCGTTCATGTGAGTACAGTGTACTCAAAACATTTAACCATGTCAAGTTATATATAATCTACTAAAGATTGCTATGGTTTACAATAAATAGTACAACAAGAAAATTTTATTTAATATTAACAATATTTATTAATGTCTTATTGTATCTCGGAACTTTCTAGAAAGGTTAGCATTATCATTTGAAACTAATTGACCAAACCTGAATGTTTTGTTGTTATTATGGAATATATGAGTTGACTTTTATACAGGAAAATCGACCCAAAAATTAGGAAACGTCTTTTAGCAAATTGGTATTGCCTAAAATCGCTAATTACGGTCATATTTGCAAAAGATACATGATATCTATATATTTTCACAGATAAAATTACAAATTGATTCAACTCAAATAGAATAAATCCGATCTTACGTTTAGACACTCTACGCAATCCCATCAACATCTGGTCATATGCGAATCAATGCAGACGGAAAAAACGACTGATCATGTATACTAAAAGTGTGTTCATTTCCAAATATGGACACATCATTTTGCTACAGTTATCAAGCCTCATCTTGCTCATGAGACACGTCCGAACGACACTATTATTGCAAAAACTTCACTTTACTTCTGCTGCAAGCGTCGGTATGGTTAAATATTAACTGTCAAATAAATTGTTAGTCGGAATATATCTTGACATATACCAGGTGATTTGCTGAACAAGTGTTATACATAGACAACATTTCTGTTTCTATTTTTCTTAGTCGTAATGGGGATACTCAAATAATTCATACTTCGTTTTCTTTTCACGTGTACACCATTAACCAATACAATTGTGTGATTTATTTGTTTAAATTTACCATCCAAAAAATGTATCTCTTTACAAAGTGAATATACATGCCGCATGTTCATAGAGTTTGTTTCAAATTTATGAAAGTTAACCCTTGTTAATATCCATCATCGCTATGTACTTGTTCAAAGTGAATTTGTTATGGACAGAATTTCAATAAAAATAGGTTTGAAAAGAAAAGAAAAGGTTTACATAATGTTGACTATGGTACAGATATCACTGTCATGAACACTTGCGAATCGAGTCAGGCATCATTTGAAAGAACAAAACACTATATGATATGCCTTGTTCATATTCGACTCTGGTCGACATGTAATTCTGACTATTCCCGAACTTTATTTTTTTACACATTTGATTGGATCAAATGAGAAATGAGAAATGAGAAATGTGTATATAATTTTTCTTACCACGTTCTAGTTCCCAAAAGTAACTTTAACCTATTGACCTCTTTCTTGTATTACAAGAGGTATCCACACCTAAATTTGTCAATGTATAGCCCTAGTCCATTATCAAATAATGATGACTTGTCAATCCAACCACTTATATTCCCCATGTATGACGAAGCCAGATGAAGCATCAGCCTCAGACCTCAATCTAATTACATTTTGAGAAATCTTTAAAATAGTTTTAGTTAGCTAAATGCAATTTTCGTTGACATTTAAATTGCGATGAGTTAAGCATGATAGTATCAAATGTTGAAGTGTGTTTGTGAATACTCTGTCGAAAGTGAATTGCATGACCCAGAAAGCAACGTCAGACTACTTTAGAAGTGTCAAGGCAGTTTTCAAAATAATGGGCTTGTAATGCATCTTGCTACATTCTCGTGTGAGCCGTTTAACAAAATATACAATTTTCGGTGACAGTATCAATAGCTGCACATTTAGGTGAGAAATGTTAACTATAACGTCTACCATCCCTTTTTTTAGCAATGATATCTATCCTGGTATGATTTGATAATGGAAACAAAATAACACAGTTGATGTTTGTAGTCAACTTGCGTCGGTGTCTACTATTGATGAGTCCACCGTGGAATGACAAAATAGTATGGAATTTTGGAAAAGCTAATAAATGTAGGAAAATCCTCGATGGTTAATATGATGACAATCTCAGCACCGTGCCGATGTGAAGATAAAACAGCTCAAACGTGACATTAATTTCGGACTAATGTCAACTTGAATTAATCCTATCCTGAGGCTCACATGGTCGTAACAAAATTTATTTGTGTGTTTAGATGTATTATGACTACACAAATAATATCACACCTATTGTCTAGCATCTATTTACCACATTTGATTCGCGTAAGAGAATAAATAGTGCAAGTGTTTTAATTGGTTTGTGTCCTATCAAAGTTAATTTATCAAATATAAACTTATGCGGGATCTTATGCATTTTGCAAGTACAAACCATTAGAAGAATTATTACGGAACATTATGTCATTCTTTATACTTCATTCATCAAGGTATTAGTTCTTGAAGAGAGAAAAAAACAATGTTCAAAAGCGTAGCCAATGAGGAATCAAATTTACAATTCATAATCCCCTTCTGCCAGTTTTTATTTTTCCAATGCATTTAGTTAATGAGAAAAAGACACAAATTTATTTTAGGATATAGGAAAATTATTTGGGACAACATACTTAACTTACAAGTATCTTACAATCTATAATCCTTACTGCAAATGCTGTATAATGCTCAAGATACTTCAGATTTCAGGCTTTAGGGGACCAAAATATGTTTTGAGTCATGCCAATGTGATCCGTAATTGGCTCTATTGGATATTTGAATCTACACTTTATAATCCTTATTGGTTACGGCGTCTGTATACAACATGTCAGTTTTCTAAGGCTGATGGTTTTGGTTTAAGGAGACAAGATTAGAGTTCTATTTTTAGACCCCTTTACCCTTAATTGAGGTCACACAGGCACCAAAGCAACACTATATATTCTCCATTGGCCAATGAGACAGGGTGCAAGATTCCATCTCTCTGGAGGCAATGGTTCTGGAAAAGTAGTTGAATAGCTTACAGATGCCCAGACGCCGGACGCCATGCCATGCCGTGCAAAAAGCTCCTTGGTCCTCTCAAGCCTGTTAACAATTTTTTTTATTTTTTTTATTTTTCACACCCATACATTAATACAAGCGCCTTATGTTGAAGTTTTTCTTTGAATAAAAGATGTGGTGTCTCTGGTGAGAAAAAGTCACATTAACAACCTATTAGACAGGCAACACCAATTGAATAGCCTCTATGAATATCGAAACCTAATGATTTTGAGGCATCAAAAGCACCAGCATTAGAACACATTTCCAATACTACATTAACATAACTATGTCACAGTCTGTTGGGAACCAGGATTTCATTTATTTGGAGACCACGGTCATAAGTGTATTCGTAATTGTCTCAAAAGGTTATCAAAGAATTACCAACACACGAAAAACTAAACAATGTGATGATTTGTCCGTGAAATGTTATAAGATAAAGCAATGGATAGTGTCTAGTCCTTGGCTGTTTAAGTAGAAAAGTGCCCCGAACATATCGTTAAGCAAGTCTTCACATAATATCGTTGGCAGATAATGTTATGAATTAACCATACACGACCAGTTGCTCTATTATTATCCCATCATCCCAAGGCGAATCGAGTATCATCCAATCATAATCTACATGGTTACGCGCAGCAATTGCACTGCCTTGCAATCTCTTTGTGACTGTCCATATAAATACATGTATTATTACCTCCAACATATGAGAGTAGGTACGTGAATCCTCAACATCCAGACAACAAACATGGACAAAATCATTAAAACTTTTAGATTCAACATGTACACAAACGAATTTCTGCTGAATTTCCTCAACAAGTCAGAACGCACTTGTGTCCATCACGAGCTTAATTAAGCCTTGCAGCATGTCGTTAACTTTCTGTTCTACCGTAGCTTCGCTTGGCACCTGACTTTCATAGTTCGAGCTGTTATTGTTGATATTAACAATGAGTAGTTAAGAGATCATTATCTTAGCCATTGTTAAAAACAAAAGAAGTTGACCATCCATAAATGTTATTGCCTTCTTTTGCAACGCTAACTTCTAGCATGCCTTTCAGACAGCATTATAGAAACTAGTCATAAAAGAAACTCGCAGTCAATAGCTTATAATTAAAAAGAAATTACACAAACATGTGCTACACTGATCTGTCATCGTTATACAGCGCAGCTTAACTTAAATATTGTGTGCATTTTAAACTACCAATACCAATTGACATTTCACTGACAGTGGTAGCACGGAGAGCGGAAAATTATTTTTGTTTGTATATTGATGTACCTATTATTAATTTAGTATAACATAAAGAGTAGTACATGTTTGTATCTTGATTGGAGTTTGTGTTGACACGATGCCATGTAGGATTATTACCACACCATCACCAAAACAATTACCGTAAAACATATTAAGATTTACGACCATCAACTTTAGATCAATGTATTCAATTTACATACTGTGTCTTTTTCGTATTGGTATTAGGGACATATATTGCTATTAAAATAAATTGTTTAACTTTGTATGCCTTTATGACATTGAAAAGAGAATATCAGAAACCCAATTCAGTTTGGAAAAGGGAAAGGCATTTAAAAAGTGTTTACTGGGAACCGCAAGTAAAACACTCGATTTAATTAACTGATATTTAAGTCTCCATCTTGCCATAATGTGCCATACGCGTGATTTTAAGGTACATCGAAAAATTGCATTCAGGTTCAATCGGGATTAGTTTTTACCGGTTTCTACATTTTTAAAAATAATTTGCATTGGCAAATCACACAACATATCAATGGTTACATTTTGGGAAAGGATGGAGTTAACAATTAAATACATGAAGAAGAGGGATGTAATGTTCTAATTATCATAAGCCCGAAGACGAATTGATATTTTATACGATATATTTTATTTAGACACCTTTTTGAATACCGTATATATCAGTTGTGATATTGTATGGGTACCAGCACACGTGGGTCTCAGTGGTAATGAGAGAGCGGATCAACTTGCCAAGTCTGCTCTAACAAAAGCACAAGTCAACGTATTGGACTATTTGCCAATCCCAAAATATTACTTCACTGTTATACATAAAGCAATTTGCCAAATGTGGCAAAGTGACTGGGAACATGGCACCAATGCCAGACATATGTACAACTTATGCCCTAAAGTCAATAAGCATGTAAAGATTCGTCGTCAAAAGAGAAGAGATGAAGTCGTTTTGACTCGATTAAGACTCGGCCACTGTGGCTTAAATGCATACAAACACATTTTAGACAAGGATAAATCTCCAATGTGTCAGGATTGTGCTGGCAATTACCCAGAAACTGTTTTTCATTTTTTAATTGAGTGCGAGGGACATAATATCCATCGTCAAGAACTTATAGAGGTGGTATCATCAAGATCAAGTACCTTCGATCTGAGGTCTATTCTTGGAGAAAACCTGCTGTATGGTGACATTCAAAGAGCCCTTTTAGATTACGTATGCAATACGGGCAAATATGACTGCATATGAATCTTTTTTAACCTCTTGTATAATTATTTTCTAATCTTTTTAATCCTTTTATATGCCGGGCGCATATAGGCCATTTGTTGGCCCAACGTCGCCCTAAATTCCACCTACCTACCTACCTAAGCCCGAAGATGATATGTTGTATTTCTAACCTTACCTCAGTTCAAGTCTTTGAAGGGCATTTAGAAGTGGTAAACATACAACAGGAATATATTCTGGATAACAACTTCTTTAATGTGAAAATACACGACGTTGCGGAGTATATACTCACTCCTTCATCGGATGGAATGTAAGGAAATAACATAATATGATAATATAGCAAACAACACAATGGTGAGGAAATTCAATCAGGGGGATTAACATGCATGTAAATCGTATACAATGGGGATTTGTAATACAAACATTAGGGGAGTAAGCACTTGAGTGGTGGATATACAATGACCTGTAGGCTTTATTAATGTGTGTTGATTAACATCTTCAATAAAGCCTACATGCTTTACCCCTCTAATGTTTGTCCTTGGTCTCGGGTCCATAAAAAAACCTAGGTATTGACCTCGTCACCAGTCTATAATTGTTTAATATAAACCGTCAAATAAGTCCGAATATATTTTGATATATACCAGGTGATTTTCTGAACATGCGTTATATAGAGACAACATTCAAACAAAGATTCAACATGTGCATATTATCATAGTCAACATTTGTAAACTCAAACAAAGTTTAATTATTTTGCTTTTCAAATCAACGCATTCCAGCACAAGTGTGTGATTTAATTGTTAAAATTTACCATCAACAAAATGTAGCTGTTTACAAGGTTTACAAGTACATTTTGTTTATCGAGCGTGTTTAAGATTTATGAACTATTAGTCCTTCTTAATATCCATTATATCTTCGTAATTGTTATGTACAACAGTTCAATCACCAATCAGTTTGAAAAGCAATTTTTATTTTCCCGATAACAACTTCCTTATTGTGATCATAAGGTATGTCTCCTCTATCTAATTGAGTTATAAACATCTATTTAAAATGATGTATTACCTGCATTTGCACATATTCAAACAGTAAATTATTTGAAGACATTAAGTCTGAAAGAAGCTTCAATTTAGCAGACGTGAAATGTTTTTTGATCAAATCTTACGCGCATCTTCAATGAATTTTAATGTTCATGATCCTGTAATCCGTTTAGTTCGAGAGAAATTGCTCATAGTTTGTCGACCTTATAAACAGAAAAATTTCCACCGTCTCACCAGGTTCAAACAGTGACATAGAATTATCTGCAACTACGAAAACAGCTAAGACATAGCACAAAGGTTTACATAATGTTGACTATGCTACAGATATCACTGTGATGATCATTTGCGAATCGAGTCAAGCATCATTTGAAAGAACAAAACACTATATCATATGCCGTGTTCATATTCTACTCAAGTCGACATGTAATTAGGTTATCAGTATTCTGACTGTTCCCGAACTTAATGAGTAAATGAGAACATACACGTATATGTCATTTTTCTTTCCACGTTCTATTTCGCAAACATAACTACAAAACAACTGATGTCAGACAACTTGCGTCATATCTTCCTTGTGACAAAAGGTCATTACTTGTTTGATAATGTTGTAAGTATCCACACGGAAACTTGTCAATCCATAGTCCTAGTCCACAGTCAAACACTAAAGACCTGTCAATCCATTCACGTGTAGTCCCCATGCATTACGAAGCGGATGAAACATCAGCGTCAGACCTCAATCAAAGTACATGTTGTGAAATCTTGACAATCTTGATGTCTGACAAGGTTGAAGTTTAAATGCAATCTTCGTTGACATTTAATTGCAATGAGGTTTAGAATGATAGTTGTTAAATGAAATGTTAAAATTGAAGTATTTGTATGAATACTCTTTCTGAAATGAATCAAATGATGCAAGAAGCTAAGTTTAGAAGTTTCAAGGCAGTTTCACAATAATTCGCTTACCATGCATCTTGCTACATCGTCGTGAGAGCCGATTAACATAATATATATAATAACATTTAATAACCACTGCCATCTTTATAGGTTTTTTTAACAATGATATATATTCTTGTATGGTTTGATATTGGAAACAAAATAACACAGTCCATGTTTGTAATTAACTTGCGTCTGTGTCTGTTTTTGATGAGTCCGCCATGGAATGAAAAAAGAGTATGATCGATTTTGGAAAAGCAAATAAATATTGCGAGATCCTCGTGGGTTTAATATGATGACAATCTCAGCAATGTGACAATGTGAAGATAAAACAGCTCAAACAGGACATTAATTTCAGACTAATGTCAACTTGAATTACTCCTATCCTGAGGCTAATATGGTTATAAAATACTCTGCCTATAATATTTTTTTCTTTGTGTGTTTAGGTGTATTGTAACTACATAAACAATTCCATGATCGCACCTATTTCCTGAAATTTATCTATCACCATTGATTCGATTAATATAATAAATAGTGCCAATGTACTATATCGGTTTTTGTCCGATCAATTTTAATTTTTCAAACATGGAATTAGTTTCTAAGCACAAAGTATTGACAAATCACCTCAGGACATTATGTTTTATATACACTGATGTATTAAATGTACAGATTATTGTACCTTGTTTTGGGGAGGGGGGGGGGGGGGGGGGGGGGACGAACCCGCCCTTTCAGAGTCAGGTACTTAACGTCAGCACTGACTGTACCAACAACATACCATTTCGTCAACCGTGAACTTGGCAAAAGCGAGCAGTTATAAGTACCTTTATTAGATATGTGTGAGATAAGAAAGGTGATAAAATCAACCAACACTAAATAAAGTATAAACAACGTTTTAAAAACATAAATAACATATAAAGCCATTGGTTTAATAGGTTACTCGTTTGAAAGGGCTAATAAAGTGTAATCCACACTTGTCAAGGTATCATTTTACATATTCTTGAAGAGAGAACAAACATCATGTTCAAGGGCGTAGCATCTGTGATCCTTATTTTGTGTTCCAAATTTACTTATCATCTCAACTGCCAGTTTTTAAAAAAAATTTATCCAATGCATTTAATTTATGACAAGTGTTTTATTATTGATGACATTATTGTTCAAATACATTTCATCTACTTACTTGAGCAAAAAAACTTGCTACTTGCCCTTTGACTGATAATTGATTTATGATATGTCAATAAGGCTTTCAACAGTACAAAAAAAATGTTAATGGAATCTGTAAATCATCTGTAAATTTGTGATTTTATTCGTTATATCTAGAAATTGCATCCGCGTTCAATAATCACATTTTGAACAAATTTTCAGAAAGGATGTTAGACTGAGCATTGAGACTTTGTAGTTGATAAATGAGCTGTTCATAATGACGGTAACTGTTTCATTTAGAGGAAGAATGTAAGTCCGAAAATGACGAACATTATTTTGCAACAAAACCTTAAGCTCGGTTGCCATTGACAACTGAAAAAATATAATTCAATTTGTTTCTCCAACAACCTACCTTGTCGTATATCCAACATTCGTCAGACATCATTTATTAGAAACATTATATCATATGACCTGTTATCATTCAATTCTGGTCGACATATAATTACGTTATTAATATACTCGCTCCTAATTGGTTTGGCACATTAGATGGAATTGATGAGGTGTCATTTCTATTTCCACGTTCACGTTCTCTCAAAGATAAGGTGAATTGCGGTTAAATGCCACTTTCAGAAGTGTTTCACTTATATCACAGCTGCTGATAGTATTGTATGAAGAAAGCCTGCAAGGCCATGTGACTATGCATTGCGTTGAAACCCGCGAGCATGGGCTGGAACTAGCGAACCATTAGTGGTAGTGGCATTGCACCCAAACCTAATTGCATATAAAACATTTTTCTGAAGCGGACAAAGTGTGAATACTCTGTCTAAAATGAATTGCGGGGCACACAAAGCATAGTTTCAAATGATTTAGTTTCCCAAAATAACGCGGTTACCATGCATTTTGTTAGCCGATTAATTTTAGGTGATAGGAAAGCTGGACATATAAGTGTGTAATAGAAACTTAAGTATTTTACAACTAATACCATCTCTTACGTTTTCAGTAATGATATATGTTATTGTGTGGTTTGATGTTGAAAACTTTTAACAAAATAACACGTTCAAGTCAACTTGCATCATCTTGCGTCAGTGTCTACTATTAATGGGTCCACCGTAGGATGACAAAAGAGTATGATCGATTTTTTAAAAGCTAATAAATATAGCGATATCCTTGTGTGTTTAATATGATGACAATCTCAGCACCGTGCCGATGTGAAGATAAAACAGCTGTTAATGTGACATTAGATTTTGACTATTCTGAGGCTGATATGGTCATAAAATGCTCTGCCTATAATAAGTTTTTACGATGTAAATTGGAACTACATAAAATGTTCCAGGATCGCACATATTGCCTTGCATTTACCTATCACTGATTCGAGTATTATAATAAATAGTGCCACTGTATTATATCGGTTTGTATTCTATCAAGGTTGATTTATCAACCAAGTAATTTTGTGGTCTCTTATGCATTGTGTAAGTACAAACCTTGAGACAAATTATCAAGGAACATTATGTTCTATTAACACTGATAAAATAAATGGACATATTATTGTACCTTTTTTTTTTTGGGGGGGGGGGGGGGGGGGGGGGGGGGGGGGAGGGTTGGCTATTGGTTCGAGGGCGTTGCATCTGTTGACCTTATTGGGTGCCAATGAGTTAACAAATTTACAATTCATAATGCCCTTCTGCTAGTATTTGTTTTAGGATATTTGCATCTTATTTGGGACAACATAGCTAACTTACAACTACATGTAGCTTACAATCGATTATCCTAATTGGCCAAATAATATGCGCACAATATTTCAGATTTCAGGCTATAAATTCTGAAGAAGATGAAAAAAAGGATTTTAAGGCATGACACATGTCACATGATCAATTTATTGACAGCAACACCAATTGAATAGCGCCCTATGGATGATCAATTTATTGACAGCAGCACCAATTGAATAGCGCCCTATGGATATTGAAACCTACGAATTTTGGGGCATTAAAAGCACCAACGAGCAGCAGTTTCGCAGGAGATTATGTGCTGATTTATCATTAGAACACATTTGCAATACTACATTAACATAACTACGTCACAGTCTGCTGGGAATCAGGAATTCATTACTTTGGAGATCATGGTCATAATTGTATTCTTCATTATTGTATCAAAAGGTTATCAGAGAATTACCAACACATGAATAACTAAACAAAGTGAAGCTTTGTCAGTGAAATGTTATAAGTTAAAGAAATGAATAGTGTCTAGTCAATGGCTGTTTTAATTAGAAAAGTTCCCTGAATACAACGTTAAGCAATACTTTATATAATATCGTTGGCAGAAAGTGTAATCAATAGCCATACCCGACCAGTTGGCCTTTTATTATACAATTATTTTGAAGGCTAATCGAGTATCATCCAATCATAATCTACATGGTTACGTGCAGCAATTTCACTGCCTTGCAATCTTTATGTGGCGTAAGACTGACCATATAAATACATGTATTTGTACCTCCAACATACGAGAGTAGGTACGTGAATCCTCAACATCCAGACAACAAACATGGACCAAATCATTAAACCTTTTAGTCACAACATATACACAAACACATTTCTGCTGAATTTCTTCCACAAGTCAGAACGCGCTAGTTTCCATCACGAGCTTGGTTAAGCCTTGCAGCGTGTCGTTATCTTTTATGTTCTAGCACTGTAGCGCACTGCACCTGAACTTCATAGTGCGAGCTGTTATTGTTGATATAAACATAAGTAATTAATAGATCATAACCTTATCCATTGTTAAAAAATATTCTTGACTTCTTGCAACACCAACTTCTAGAATGCCTTTGAAACAGCATTATAGAAAATAGGACGTCCAATAACTTATATTTCCAACAAATTATATTTTGATGACTTTAGTGGAAACAAACAACTATGTGCTACACTAATCCCATATTAGTTGTACAGCGTAGCTTAATGCAAACAGAATACTGTTTGCTCTTTCAACTACATGTACCAATACCAATGGACATTTCACCGACAGTGGTAGCACTGAAAGCGGAAAGTTGGTTCTTCACATATTCAAGTACCTGTTGTTAATTAAGTACAATTTAAAGTGTAGTACATGTATATATCATGATAAGAGTTTGTGTTAACACAATGCCATGTTGGATTTATACCACACAATCACTTAAGCAATTACCATAAAACATATTATGATTCACGACCATCTACTCCTCATTTAATTAGATTAAAACTTGTTCTTCCAAAAATAAACACAAAAGAAAACTTAAGATCAGTATATCCAATTTAGATATTGTGACTTTTTCTTTTCGTAATGGTATTAGGGAAATATTGACGTCCAAATAAATTGTTTAACTTTGAATGCATGCTTAACATAATGGAAACAGGATATCAGAAAACCAGTATCAATTTTGGAGAATGGCTTTTATAAAGTCTTTACTGGGAACCGCAGGTAAACACTCGATTTAATTAACTGATATTTAAATATATATCGTGTGGAAATGTCATTCCAAATGCCAGATATTAAAGGGACTGTAGCACATGTTTGTTTTATTATTTTAAATTTCCCGTTTTAATGATAGTTTATGTAATTTATATTCACTTTAGAGGGTATAACATCTTATTATCGAATCAATTACTCGTAGTGCTTATAGCAGTGTTCGTATAAAGCAAACATTACATGGCAGCCATTCTAAATGTGAACACCTTTTATTATTTCATTTTGGCCACATTTTCAGAAAGGATGTGAGTGAACGAGCATGGAGGCTTTTATAGTTAATAAATGAAATGTACATAGTGACGATAATTGACTCATTCAGAAAAAGAATTATGTTCTTATTATAAGTCCGAAAAAGACGAAAATTATTTTGCAACAAAATCAAGCTCGGTTGCCATTGACGATTGAAAAAGTTGATCTTGTTGATCAACCTACCTTAACGTATATGAAAAATTCTTTGGAAAAAGTATTTGCTATTTTGAATTTCAAGAATACTTATACATGTCAAGCTTTAGACCCGTTTGTTGGTACGGATTGTGACATAGCAAAGTATGAATATACAAGACATGAATTCAAATTCAACAATAAGAAATCACCAGAAAATGATTCCAGAGTTCTAGGAGTTCTCGTCCAATAAGAATCGATGTAAAAAACACTTTAAATTTGTTATTATTTACTGGTGTCAATTAATGTTCGTCACAAAGCTCATTTCTTCTAGGTATAATGTGATTGGTTATACTACTTACTCTCATTCAGGGCCAATCGTATTACAAGAGTTAAACCTACTTGAGCATAATGGGGGATACATCTTGATATGTTATATCCATGTCATCCTATTGTAATCCTTTATCATGTTTATTGTGTTATCTGCTTCTTGCTTAGGGAAAACTTGACAATATGTTTGTAATTCAGCATGGAGATAACAACCTTCACATTTGATATTGGAAAGGAACATTTTTAGCATAATCTACATTGGATCATATGTGTTTTTTTCATTACTCGTTGATGTGAGTATAGTGTACTCAAAACATTTAACTATGTCAACTGATATATAATCTACTTACGATTGCTATGGTTTACGACTTATAGTACAACAAGAAACTTTTATTTAATATTAACAGTATTTATTAATGTCTTATTGTATCTCCGAACACTATAGAAAGGTAAGCATTATCATTTGAAGATAATTGACCAAACCTTTTAGAATGTTTTGTTGTTATTATGGAATATGTGAGTTGACTTTATTCAGGAAAATCGACCCAAAAATTCGGACACGTCTTGTAGCAAATTGGTATTGCCTAATATCGCTAATTGCGATCATATTTGCAAACGATACATGACATCTATTTTCACAGAGAAAATTGGAAATTAATTCAACTCAAATAGAATAAATCCGATCTTACGTTTAGACACTCTACGCAATCCCATCAACATCTGGTCATCTGCGAATGCAGGCGGGAAAAACGACTGATCATGTATACTAAAAGTAGCCTATCATGTGTTCATTCCCAAATATGGACACATCATTTTGCTACAGTTATCAAGCCTCATCTTGCTCATTAGACACGTCCAGACGACACTATTATTGCAAAAACTTCACTTTACTTCTGCTGCAAGCGTCGGTATGGTTAAATATTAACTGTCAAATAGATTGTTAGTCGGAATATATCTTGACATATACCAGGTGATTTGCTGAACAAGTGTTATACATAGACAACATTTCTGTTTCTATTTTTCTTAGTCGTCATGGAGATACTCAAATAATTCATACTTCGTTTTCTTTTCACGTGTACACCATTAACCAACGCAATCCAATACAACTGTGTAATTTATTTGTTTAAATTTACCATCCAAAAAATGTATATCTTTACAAAATGAACATACATGCCGCATGTTCAGGGAGTATGTTTCAGATTTGTGAACAGTTAACCCTTGTTAATATCAATCATCGCTATGTATTTGTTTAAAGTGAATTTTTATGTACAGAATTTCAATTACAAATATGTTTTAAAAGCAATAATTTGTGGATACAAACTTCTTTATTGTGATCATATACTATTTCTTCATTATTAAATTGAGTTATAAAAATCTATTTAAAATGATATATTACGTGCATTTGCAAATATTCAAACAGTAACTTATTTGAAGAAATTAAGTCTGAAAGAAGCAAAATGGTCCCCAGGGGAAAGCAATGATCATTATTTGTCAGTGGGGGGTCTTAATTATCAGAACTTCTTGTAAACAATTACAAATCAGTGTCACAAACTTTGATTTATGTGGAAAACAAACCAATTTCTAATTTCTCAATTGTGGTGCATATTTAAAGCTTGAAATGACGTTAGCTTAGCATAATTACTTCAATTTAGCAGAAATAGTGAAATGTTTTTTTATAATCAAATTCATGATGCTCTTAATCTGTTTTGAGTTCGAGTGAAATTGCTCATAGTTTGTCGACCTTATAAACAGAAAAATGTCCACCGTCTCACCAGGTTCAAATAGTGACATAGGATTATCTGCAACTACGAAAACAGCTAAGACACAGCGCAAAGGTTTACATCATGTTGACTATGCTACAGATATCGCTGTCATGATCATTTGCGAATTGAGTCAGGCATCATTTGAAAGAACAAATATATTCGTTCATATTCGACTCTAGTCGACATGTAATTAAGTTATCAGTATTTTGACTATTCTCGAACTTAACTGATTTGACACATTTGATTTGAGCAAATGAGAACATACATGTATATGTCATTTTTCTTTCCACGTTCTATTTCGCAAACATAACTACACAACAACTGATGTCAGAAAACTTGCGTCAAATTTTTACTTGTGTCAAAAGGTCAATACTTGTTTGATAATGTTGTAAGTATCCACAGGGAAACTTGTCAATCCATAGTCCTAGTCCACAGTCAAACAATAAAGACCTGTCAATCCATCCACTTGTAGTCCCCATGCATTAGGTAGCGGATGAAACATCAGCGTCAGACCGCAATCAAATTACATTTTGTGAAATCTTGAACATCTTGATGTCTGACAAGGTTGAAGTTTAATGTAATCTTCGTTGACATTTAATTGCAATGAGGTTAAGAATGATAGTATCAAATGTTAAAGTTGAAGTATTTGTATGAATACTCTTTCTGAAATGAATCAAATGATGCAAGAAGCTAAGTTTAGAAGTGTCAAGACAGTTTCACAATAATTCGCTTACCATGCATCTTGCTACATTGTCGTGAGAGCCGATTAACATAATATATATAATAACATTTAATAACTAATTAAATTAATAATTAATTTCAGACTAATGTCAACTTGAATTACTCCTATCCTGAGGCTAATATGGTTATAAAATACTCTGCCTATAATATTTTTTTCTTTGTGTGTTTAGGTGTATTGTAACTACATAAACAATTCCATGATCGCACCTATTTCCTGAAATTTATCTATCACCATTGATTCGATTAATATAATAAATAGTGCCAATGTACTATATCGGTTTTTGTCCGATCAATTTTAATTTTTCAAACATGGAATTAGTTTCTAAGCACAAAGTATTGACAAATCACCTCAGGACATTATGTTTTATATACACTGATGTATTAAATGTACAGATTATTGTACCTTGTTTTGGGGAGGGGGGGGGGGGGGGGGGGGGGGGGGGACGAACCCGCCCTTTCAGAGTCAGGTACTTAACGTCAGCACTGACTGTACCAACAACATACCATTTCGTCGACCGTGAACTTGACAAAAGCGAGCAGTTATAAGTATCTTTATTAGATATGTGTCAGATAAGTAAAGTGGTGAAATCAACCAACACTAAATAAAGTATAAACAACGTTTTAAAAACATAAATAACATATAGAGCCATTGGTTTAACAGGTTATTCGTTTGAAAGGGCTAACAAAGTGTAATCCACACTTGTCAAGGTATCATTTTACATATTCTTGAAGAGAGAACAAATTAAACATAATGTTCAAGGGCGTAGCATCTGTGGTCCTTATTTTGTTTTCCTAATTTACTTATCATCTCCTCTGCCAGTTTTTAAAAAAACTATTTATCCAATGCATTTAATTTATGACAAGTGTTTTATTATTGATGACATTATTTTTCAAATACATTTCTTCTACTTACTTGAGCAAAAAACGTGCTACTTGCCCTTTAACTGATCATTGATTTATGATATGTCAATAAGGCTTTCAACAGTACAAAAAAATGTTAATGGAATCTGTAAATCATCTGTAAATATGCGATTTTACGGTATATCTAGAAATTGCATCCGCGTTCAAATAATCACATTTTGACCAAATTTTCAGAAAGGATGTTAGACTGAGCATGGAGACTTTGTAGTTGATTAATGAGCTGTTCATAGTGACGGTAACTGTTTCATTTAGAGGAAGAATGTAAGTCCGAAAATGACGAAAATTATTTTGCAACAAAACCTTTAGCTTGGTTGCCATTGACAACTGACAAAATATAACTCAATTTGTTTCTCCAACAACCTACCTTGTCGTATATAAAACATTCGTCAGACATCATTTATTAGAAACATTATATCATATGACCTGTTATCAATTCAATTCTGGTCGACATATAATTACGTTATCAATATACTCGCTCCTCATTGATATGGCATATTAGATGGAATTGATGAGGTGTCATTTCTATTTCCACGTTCACGTTCTCTCAAAGATAAGGTGAATTGCGGTTAAATGCCACTTTCAGAAGTGTTTCACTTATATCACAGCTGCTGATAGTATTGTATGAAGAAAGCCTGCAAGGCCATGTGACTATGCATTGCGTTGAAACCCGCGAGCATGGGCTGGAACTAGCGAACCATTAGTGGTAGTGGCATTGCACCCAAACCTAATTGCATATAAAACATTTTTCTGAAGCGGACAAAGTGTGAATACTCTGTCTAAAATGAATTGCGGGGCACACAAAGCATAGTTTCAAATGATTTAGTTTCCCAAAATAACGTGGTTACCATGCATTTTGTTAGCCGATTAATTTTAGGTGATAGTAAAGCTGGACATATAAGCGTGTAATAGAAACTTAAGTATTTTACAACTAATACAATCTCTTATGTTTTCAGTAATAATATATGTTATTGTGTGGTTTGATGTTGAAAACTTTTAACAAAATAACACATTCAAGTCAACTTGCGTCAACTTGCGTCAGTGTCTACTATTAATGGGTCCACCGTAGAATGACAAAAGAGTATGATCGATTTTTTAAAAGCTAATAAATATAGCGATATCCTTGTGTGTTTAATATGATGACAATCTCAGCACCGTGCCGATGTGAAGATAAAACATGTGGCATTAGTTTTTGACTATTCTGAGGCTGATATGGTCATAAATGCTCTGCCTATAATAAGTTTTTTCGATGTAAATTGGAACTACATAAAGTGTTCCAGGATCGCACATATTGCCTTGCATTTATCTATCACTATTGATTCGAGTATTATAATAAATAGTGCCACTGTATTATATCGGTTGTATTCTATCAAGGTTGCTTTATCAACCAAGGAATTTTGTGGTCCCTTATGCATTTTGTAAGTACAAACCTTGAGACAAATCAAGGAGAATTATGTTCTATTAACACTGATAAAATAAATAGACAGATTAGTGTACCATTTTTTTTTGGGGGGGGGGGGGGGGGGGGGTGGGGGGGGGGGGGGGGGGGGGGGGGGGCGGACCCGCAATTTCAGATTCAGGTTCTAACGCCAGCACTAACTGTACCAAAAAAACGACTTACCAGTTCGTCCACCGTGATCTCGAAATAAATGAGGTGAGGTGAGGTGAGGTGAGGTGAGTTGGGGTTTAACGCCGCTTTCAAGAGTATGAGCAGTTATAACAATCTTCATTTGATCAGTGAGATGAGTAAGATGATGAAATTAACCAAAACACCAAATGAAGTATAAAAACGTTTTAAAAACAACATAAATACAAATATAAGACAATTGGCTATGAAGTGCACGAGGCTCTACGTGTTAGAGTATAATCTACACTTGTCAACGTATCTTTTTTCATCTTCTTGAAGAGTGAAAAAACAAAATTTCAAGGTCGTTGCATCTGTTGACCTTATTGGGTGCCAATGAGTTAACAAATTTACAATTCATAATGCCCTTCTGCTAGTATTTGTTTTAGGATATTTGGCCCTTATTTGGGACAACAGAGCTAACTTACAACTAGCTAACAACCTATTATCCTAATTGGCCAAATAATATGCGCACAATATTTCAGATTTCAGGCTATAAATTCTGAAGAAGATGAAAAAAATGATTTTATAATTAAGGCACGACACATGTGGCACCGAATCTACACATTATAATCCAATGCACTGCTTCTCTGCTGTCTACGACTTTTCATTCTAAAGAATAAGTCAAAAATATGTATTTGAGTCATGGTCCCGGAGACCCTTATTTGGGTCCACTGGATTCATCTCTCTGGGGTCAATAGTTCTGTAAAAGAAGTTGAAAAGCTTACAGATGGAAGGACCGCCGCCAAGACGCCTGACGCCATGCTATGCCATGCGAATAATTCCTTGGCCCTCTCAAGCCTGTTAACAAATTATTGCTCATTTTATGTTTGTTATTTTTCATACTCATACATTAATGCAATCTCCTCATGTTAAAGTTTCTGTTTATATAAAGGACGTGGTGTGCTTAATTGTGAGAATTGAGATCAACTTATTGACAGGCAGCACCAATTGAATAGCCCCTATGGATATTGAAACCTAAGAATTTTGGGGCATTAAAAGCACCAACAAGCAGCAGTTTCGCAGGAGATTATGTGCTGTTTTATCATAAGAACACATTTCCAATACTACATTAACATAACTATGTCACAGTCTGTTGGGAACCAGGAATTCATTACTTTGAAGATCATGGTCATAATTGTATTCGTCATTATTGTATCAAAAGGTTAACAGAGAATTACCAACACATGCATAACAAAACAACGTGAAGCTTTGTCAGCGAAATGTTATAAGTTAAAGAAATGAATATTGTCTAGTCCTTGGCTGTTTTAATTAGAAAAGTTCCCTGAACACAACGTAAGTAATACTTTATATAATATCGTTGGCAGAATGTGTAATCAATTACCATACACGACCAGTCGGTCTTTTATTAAACAATTATTTTGAAGGCTAATCGAGTATCATCCGATCATAATGTACACGGTTACGTTACGCGCAACAATTGCACTGCATTGCAATCTTTATGTGGCGTCAGACTGTCCATATAAATACATGTATTTGTACCTCCAACATATGAGAGTAGGTACGTGAATCCTCAACATCCAGACAACAAACATGGACCAAATCATTAAACCTTTTAGTCACAACATATACACAAACACATGTCTGCTGAATTTCCTCCACAAGTCAGAAAACGCTAGTTTCCATCACGATCCTGGTTAAGACTTGCAGCACGTCGTTAACTTTTCTGTTCTAGCGTAGCAGCGCGCTGTACCTGAACTTTATAGTGCGAGCTGTTATTGTTGATATCAACACCAGTAGTTAATAGACCATAACCTTAGTCATTGTTAAACATAAAGAAGATACTCGTCCATAAATAAACGACAACTTCTAGAATCCTTTTCAAATCGCATTATAGAAATATGCACGTTCTATAGCTTATAATTCAAACAAATTATCTTTCGATGATTTCAGTGGAAGCAAACAACTATATGCTCCGCTGACCTGTCATCGTTATACAGCGTAGATTAATGCAAGAAGAAAATACTGTGTGCACTACCAATACCAATGAACATTTCATTTCAGACAGTGGTAGCAAGGACAGCGGAAAGTTAGTTCTTTGCATATCCACGCACCTACTGTTAATTGAGTATAATATAAAGAGTGGGACATTTATGTATCTTGATAAGAGTCTTATGTAGGATTATTACCACACCATCCCCGAAGCAATTACCGTAAAACATATTAATACTTAAGATCATCTACTTCCTATTTAATTAGACTCAAAGTTTTTCTTCCAAAAATAAACACAAACTTTAGATCAATATATCCAATTTAGATATTGAGACCTTTTCTTAATGGTATTAGGGGAACATTGAGGTCAACATAAATTGTTTAACTTTGAATGCATGTTAAGACATATTGGAAACAGGACACCAGAAAACCAATTTCTATTTTGGAGAATTGCTTTTATAAAGTCTTTACTTAGAACTGCAGGTTAAACACTCGAGTTAATTAACTATATTTAAGTCTCTATCGGGTGGTAATGTCATTACAACAGCCATACTGTAGCACGGGGATGTAGCACGGGTTTTCGAAAAATTTATTTTTTTAAATTTTCCATTTACAATGAGTGTTTATGTCATTTGTATTTATTTTAGAGGGCATAATATATTATTATCAAACTCGTTATCAGTAGTTTTAATAGCGATGTTGTGTATATAGCAAACATGTTTGGCGGCCATTTTAATGTGAACATCTTTTATTATTTCCAATTACAAAAATGTTTCCCAATGGCTTTACCGAACCATGTTAACTCATTTTGGTACTTGATTGTCCGAAGAGAGAAGGGTGTTTTACTATTGATGACATTATTTTCCAAATATATTTCATCGGCTTATTTGAGCAAAACAAGTGCCCCTTTAACTGATAAATGATATTTGATATGTCTATAACACGTTCAACCATACACAAAAAATAAACATGTTAATGGAATTTATAAATTTGTAAAAGGTAAATACCATGTGTCCGTGATTTTAAGGTACATTTAGAAATTGCATCCGCGTTCAAAGAATCACATGTTGGCCACATTTTCAGAAAGGATGTGAGTGAACGAGCATGGAGACTTTAATAAATATAGTGTTCATAGTGACGGTAACTGACTCATTCAGGAAAAGGATGTATGTTCTTATTATAAGTCCGAAAAAAAAATTGCCATTTTTTTCTCCAACAACGTTCTTTGTTGCATATGCAACATCCGTTTGAAAAAGTATTTACTATTTTGAATTTCAGGAATACGTATACATGTCAAGCTTTAGACCCGTTTGTTTTATGAACATACGAGGCATGAATTCAAATTCAACAATCAGCAATTATCGAGAAATGTTTCCGTGTTTCTAATAGCGCTCTTCCAATAGGAATCAATGTAAAAATCAGTTTTGTTATTATTATTTAGTGTTGTCAATGTTCGTCAGAAAGCTCATACCATCTAGGTATAATGTGATTGGTTATACTTCTTACTCTCATTCAGTCGTGTTACAAGAGTTAAATCTACTTGAGCAGAATAGAGGGATACATCTTAATATGTTGTATCCATGCCATCTTATCGTAATCCTTTGTCATGTTTATAGTGCTTAGCTGCTTCTTGCTTCGAGAAAACTTGACAAGATGTTTGTAATTCAACATGGAGATAACAACCTTCACATATGGTATTGGAAAGGAACATTTTTTGCCTAATCTACTTTGGATCATATGTTAATTTTTCTTTTCTTTTCAATACTCGTTGATGTGAGTACAGTGTCCTGAAAACATGTCAAGTGATTAATAATCTACTTAAGATTGCTATTGTTTACGATAAATAGTAAAAGGAGAAAAAAGTATTTAATATTAACAGGATTTATCAATGTCTTATTTGATCTCGGAATAATAGCATTATTTGGTAAAAAATAATTCGCCTTTTAGAAAACAGTTTATTATTAAGGAATATGTGAGTTGACATTTATAAATTAAAATCGACCCAGAAATTAGGAAATATCTTTTAGCAAATTGGTGTTGCCTAACATCGCCAATTGCGGTCATATTTGCAAAATGATATCTATTTTCACAGATAAAATTGGAACTCTACGCAACCCCATCAGCACCTGGTCATCTTCGAATCAGTGCAGACGATTGATGATGTATACAAAAAGTAGCCTATCATGTGTTCATTCCCAAATATTTTGCTGCAGTTATCCAGCCTCATCTTGCTCATTAGACACGTCCGGACAGACACTTTTATATAGCAAAATCTTCACATTACTTCTGCTCTAAGAGTCTGTATGGTTACATATTAACTGTCAAATAGATTGTTAGTCGGAATATATTTTGACATATACCAGGTGATTTGCTGAACAAGTGTTATACATAGACAACATTCAACAAGAGATCCAACGCGTACATTTTAATCAATATGAAAAATCCAACATTCGTAATGCAAGTTTCTGTTTGTCTTAGTCGTAATGGGGAAATTCATACAATTCATAATTCACGTGTACACCATTAATCAACGCACTCCATCACAACTGTGTGATTTATTTATTTGTTTAAATTTACCATCCACAAAATGTAACTCTTTACAAGGTTAAAGTACATGCCACATGCTCAAAGAGAATGTTTCAGATTCATGAACAATTAAGTGATGGAGAATGCATTCGGAGCAGTGGATTCGTTAAAAATAATCAACGAGCCCATCTTAATCAATGTATGACGTCACGGAACATGCATATGTGATTATCGTGCATTATAAACAATGTATTTCAATTATGTGACGCAAAAAAGCAATTATTTTGCAACTTTCGTTGCACATTCATCGGATATGGTACACGTAGCTTCGGCCCTTATGAAATGGACTCCCACGCACGTGCATGGCGCAAATCTTCCACGCAAAGTGATTTAACTGACAGCCAAAATTTCTTGTGTTTCAGCTCGATCCCCATGCGTTTCACACACTTTACCAGTCTTGTATAGAATGCATGGTTCTTACTGACAAACAATAATCCTGTTTCTGACAGCCCGTGAAGCCTAATGGATACAGGTGCTGCGTAACAGACGAATTGTTACATTTTCGAATCCCGGGTCATACATTACAAAAGTCAATTTCCCATATTTGAGATATTTCAAGATTCCAATCAAATATACTAAGACAAAATACACAATTCTTGAACAAATTACTTGGTGAAACATAACTTAAATGTCAAAACCTAACACCCTTCCTCACCTTCCAATAGAGTCTAATAATAATCCACTTGTAACACAATAGAGTGTCATCACCATGGATTAACCCTTGTTAATATCCATCATCGCTTTGTAATTTTTAAAAGTGAATTTGTTATGTACAACATTTCAATCACCAATCAGTTTAAAAAAGCAATATTTTGCGGATAACAACTTCCTTATTGTAATCATATATTATTTCTCCTAAATTGAGTTATAAAACATACTTAAAATGATATATTACTTTCATTTGTATATTTTCAAAAACTAAATTATTCGAAGAGAATAAATTTGAAAGGAAAGGAGCAAAATAGTCTTCAGGGGAAGCGATGGTTTCTGTTTGTCAGTGATTGTCTAAATTATCAGAACTTCTCGTAAACAATTACAAATCAGTGCCACAAACTTTAATTTAAGGAGAAAACAAACCTAGCATTTTCTCATTTGTCAATTGCGGTGCCAATTTAAAGCAACGTTTAGAGGCTTGAAATGACGTTACCTTAGCATAATTGCTTCAATTTTTCAGACGTGAATTTTTCAATTTTTTTTATCAAATCTTACATATATACGCGCCTCTTGAATGCATCGTAATTTTCATGATCCTCTTTATCCGTTATTATTGAGAGAGAAATTGTTCATAGATTGTCGAACTTATATAAGGGGAAAATGTCCAATGTCTCACCAGGTTCACACAGTGACATAGTATTATCTGCAACTACGAAAGCAGCTAAGACACAGCGCAAAGGTTTACAAAACGTTGCCTGTGGTACAGATGTCACTGTCATGATCATTTGCGAATTGACTAAGACATCATTTGATAGCATCAGAACATTGTATCATATCATGGCATGTTCATATTCGACTCTGGTCGACGTGTTATTAAGTTATGTGTATTCTTAGTATTCTCGCACCTTATCGATTTGATACATTTGATTCGATCAAATGAGAACATACATGTATGTGTCATTTTTCTTTTTCACGTTCTAGTTCCCAAAAGTAACTATAAACTATTGACGTCAGAAATCCTGCGTCAACTCTTACTTGTGTTACAAGCGGTATCCACACCGAAACTTGTAAATCAATAATCCTAGTGCATAGTCAATCAATAAGGATTTGTCAATCCATCCACTAAAATTCCCAATGTATTACGAAACTGGATGAAACATCAGCGACAGACCTCAATCAAATTACATTTTGTGAAATCTTGAACATCTTGATGTCTGAAAAGGTTGAAGTTTTAGTTAGGTAAATGCAATTTTCGTTGACATTTTAATTGCGATGAGATTAAGAATGATAGTATTAAATGTTAAAGTTGAAGAGTGTTTGTGAATACTCTGTTTCAAGTGAATCGCATGACGCAAGAAGCAACGTTAGGCTACTTGAGAAGTGTCAAGGCCGTTTTCAAAATAATGGGCTTGTCATGCATCTTGCTACATTCTCGTGTGAGCCGATCAACACAATATGCTATTTTCGGTGACAGTATCTATAGCTGCACATTTAGGTGAGAAATGTTAACTTGAGTATTCAATAACTACTACAATCTCTTTTTTATCAATGTTATATATTCTTGTATGGTTTCATATTGGAAACAAAATAACACAGTTGATGTTTGTAATCAACTTGCGTCGGTGTCTACTATTGATGAGTCCACCGTTGAATGACAAACGAGTATGATCGATTTTTGAAAAGCTAATAAATATAACGAGATCCTTGCGGGTTTAATATGATGACAATCTCAGCACCGTACCGATGTGGAGATACACAGCTGAGACGGGACATTAATTTTGGACTTATGTCAATTTGAATCAATGCTATCCTAAGACCCATATGGTCATAAAATGTTCTGGCTAGTTTGAGTTATTCCTTTTCGAGTTTACTATAACGACACAAAAAATTCCAGGATGACACCTATAATTGTCTAGCATTTATGTACCAGGCATATAAGAATAGACACTGCCATTGTATTTTTCCGTTTGTCTTCTATCGTTAATGTCTCGAACAGAAAACGTTGTTGTCTCTTATGCAGTTTAGAAGTATAAACGATTAGTCAAATTATCATGTAAAAATTTGTTTATACACACAAATGTCTTAAATGCATGTTATGCATGACCGGAATAATTTCACTAAAAATATTGTCGATAAGACGTAAATGTTTAGCAGATGTTAAAACGCCTACAAAACATCAAATTATCCCCGCGAGAACGTGTATTCATGTGGTGAAATATTGGTGTTCTTAACTGTCTGCCAACAGAGTAACTTCACGCAGATGAGACCTCACTAGTCCTGTGGGTATTCGAGTAATTACGTCATAAGCCTAAACACTAGCCACAGCAATTATTCCTTGTCATTGAGTTGTCCACATTTTATTCACTACTTCATCTCTCCCTCTATTGTAACAATCTTGTTTCTTTAATAACTTAAATCCAATACACTAGCCACAGCAACCATTGTGCTTCTGCCGTCTCAATTAAATTCACTCCTTATTATAACATATACCCCTGGTTCCTCAATTAAATTCAATCCTGCATCTGGTGTCCTATTGAAACAATTGTGTTACTTTATCGCTTTAAACCTCAATACAATAACATATGCACTTGGTGTCTCAATTACCTTCACTCCTAATGATTACATAACTTCTGGTGTCTCAATTAAATTCAATCCTAATTATAACATGTAGTAATGGTGTCTAAATAAAATTCACTCATAAATCTATATCGCTATTGTAACATACATGTATTTGTAACATCACTAGTGTGCAGTTCGTTCATACATTACCAGTAAGGAACTTCCTTCCTGTTAATTTATAACCATAGATCATTACCCAACTGCGGGAGTGACTGTTTCAAGATGTAATATGACAAATCTCGACATGTAATGATCAAGCTGAAATAAGTTCCATTGAGTTACATGTTTGTCGGTATCACGAAAACATATGACTTTTGCATGACAAATAAACTTACAGAATGGCTCGCAAAGCATGCAGGAGCAATTGATCCCAATGAAGAGGGTATATGATATCGTTTGGATTTGATTTAAAGCTATACACTACAACCCTTTAAACACAATCACAAGTGTAACAAATTCATATAGGTCATATAGGTATACCAAACTTTAAACCGTTGCAACAATAAATAACGATAATAATAATGCAGATCAATAAATAACAAATAAATAATCAAAATTCACTGCAGTTTCTAGCTGAAACAAGCAAATCGTCCATACATCTTCTCCGCTCTCCTTATGATTTTACAAAAAACGTACATGTACATTTGTATATAGCGCCATAAATATGACACTCTATGTACTATCATATACACAGTGACTTTGCAAATAACATACTAAATAAAAAAGCCAACCGACTGTATCGAGGTTCCTGTTTATTACGAAGGAGTTCAGATGTATCCACTCCATTTTTTGTTGCCAATATCAAATGTTCTTTTAACAGATTTGTACTCCAGGACTTGTACTAACGTCAAAGTAAGACTTGATTTATTAGAATCAGTTCAGTATCAAATAACATAAAGACACAATTCTAAACCAACGAACATTGAAACATGAAGTATATGTATCGCATATCTATAAACATAATTATGTTTGCATTAAAGATGTTTCAATCGTTTCAAGACATATGTAGTCTAATATTTTTTGCGTTTATTGCGAATACTTCATATCAGACAACAATAAGAACTAAATTCTACATAAGAAGATCGTATATATCAAGGGAAGTTAAGAAGTTAGTTCGAGTCGGTATTTATTGATACAAGTTCATTAGGTAGAGATTCATTTCATATTGAAACAAAAAATATTTGGTTAAATAATTTAACAAATGAGCTAGAACTCATGAGACTTCTTAATAAGAAACGTTCAAACGTTATTTTACAAAGAATGTAGATACTAATTGAACAATTCAATAGAAGGCGACATGTTCACATACTTACTGTCAGGCTTGTAAAACAGTATAACAAAAGTAGTAAAGGTCAAATGAACGTTCTTAGGATCTTGTTTAAATTCCAAATGCCGTATGTGAATATAAAACAAGAAAACCAAAATCTCTTATTCTATTGGTTAATTTGAATGACAAACCTTTCACACCTGTTGCTAAATTATATGAGCCATTATGCAGAACATGACGGGGAGCGTTTATGTAAGATGTATAAAATTATTTTGCTAAAACAGTTTGTTCGGTTAAAACGTGAACAAGGTAATTGAAATAAAACGTTATAAAATATCAGATGGTCGATAACAGAAAATGTCTCACTGTGTTGCTAGCTAGTCCTGATCCATGACTGTGTTAAACATAAGAGATTTTGATACAGTCTAGGACAGCTGTATTCTCGATAAACTGAATACACATGGAACTGAAAGTATTAAAAATATATAAAAACAAACGGATGAAGATACAGTAATTATAAAAATTCCATAGTCTAAATGTAAGCCTATATTGCCACTGGCAATATGCAGTGTGGTTCACAGTAATGAGAAAAGACACACGTTATTAAAAGTATAGACTTACTTCCGAAGGCGACCTGCAGCATGTTGACGGGTATACAGAAGAGGACAACCATGATGTCGGCCAGGGCCTTGTTTACCAGGAAGCAGTTAGTGACGGACCTCATACTTCTCCTTCTGTACACTATACTCACAACCAGCGTGTTACCGAACACTGCCAGCGAGAAAACACACGTGTATAATCCAAAGAGGACATTCTTAAGTTCTTTAGGGTAATCAAATTCAAGAGTGAAATTGGTAAAGAAATCACAATTTGAACTATTTCCATCGCACATGGTTCCAGACAGTTCCGCTACTCAACAGGTCAATGTAATAATCCAATGAAGGCGTGCAGGGAACAGCTGTATTCACCGCAACTAATAATATGTTAAGTTTCACTGGTAGAAGCCTCCGGCTAGATTGTAGCAGGGTCTCAAATTCGGAAAGTAGTTAAGTACGCTTAAATGCATGGCAGTCTACCAAAGTGAGTAGACTAAAAGGTGAATTCGATCCCCGAATAGACCTTAGAAGTGGAAATTGATTTACAGAAGAATCCGATGTCATGAGGAATAGGTTATGTTCACAGTTTAACCAAATTCAAACGTTAAGTTGATAACATGTAAATGTAGATAGAGCACGGCACGTCGTTTAGTGGATAAGCCTTGCCCATAGTTCATCAGGATAGTGTCAGCCTTCATTCATTGAATAACATTCATTAGAATTATGCTAAGTGTATGAATAACAAAAGAGTTTGGTAACGTGTTTGTGAAAAGTTGGGGTCGGGAGAGCGAAAGGGACAGGATGATTTACGACTGAGATCACAGTCTGAAGAGTGATTGGCTTATACCGCAAAGCGTTGATGGTATCCCGCTAGTCTGGAGGGAGTGAGAACACTGAGCGACTGCAGGCTCCTTGTCCTGCAGGTCGTGATGTGGCGTTTTACTGGATGGTTCCGGAGATAGTGATAACAGTACTTAACAGACACGAGTCTGTTGATAGAAGTTATATGTAGCAATTATCCCAAGAGGAAAATGTCTTGCAAATATTTTTCAATCTTCGTATTGGTTGAAAATGATATTAATATCTGATGAATAATGCACAACGTATAGTTACTGTTGCTGCACACGCTGAATGATCTTAATATTGCATTATGGGACGCTTGTAATTTATAAACATTATATCATAAGTCACAGGTCAAATGTGGAAATATTTGAGGTCAATTTTATCACGGAAACCTAACTTCTTTGGCAATCAATTTGCACGATACATATGACACATATCGTGCATAATTTAAATCGGTTGGTCCAGTGTTATGACTGTCTTTGTTGAACAAATACGATCGCAGTTAAAGGTGAAATCTGGAATAATATCGGGAATGTCCCATAATGTGAAGATTTGATTATGGATAATTGCCATTTGTGTCAGACTTGCGCTCGAGTTTATGTTTGGATAAGCGCATCAATTTAACAAACGAGATTCTCTGTTGCAATTGCAGAGTTTCTATTATTAACAACCCGAAAGTAGAGATGCATGAACCGTTATGGTTTTTCTGTTTCCAATAAAGCGAAAAGCAAAACAAGTTTGAACATACTTATGTCATGTTGTAAATAATGCTGGAATATGTACAGACGCATGCAGTTTATGTAATGTGACTGTTAAGGGACTTGTTGGTGTCAGTAGCGTGAGAAAGTAGCCTATTCGTAGATTATCGTACAAGGTGTTCTGGCTGGGAACTCGTCCCAATAATCACGCCGTGGTTCCCTGGTCCGTTGTTATTACGTACGTACAACAAACGAACAACTTCAGTAGTCATCTGGGTGACATGCTAAGAAACTATTAAATGAATTTGGCGAAAAGTAACAGTTAATGGCTCTGTAGCACGTTTTGGCATATTATACAAATTTGCCATTTATTATTAAAATTTATACAATTTATTGGTACGTTAATGGAAACAACATCTCATTGCACGATGAAATATCCATAGGAAATAGAGGATATTTGACATTTCTCGTCGAATACCATGTATATCTCATCGAGTGAAGTAGAAAAGCATATTTTCACGAGTGGCGTTGCCACGAGTGTAAATATACTATTTCTACTTCACGAGATGAGATATACTTGTATTCGACGAGAAATGTCAAATGTTCTATTTATTATATTTAACCATTTATATTATATATATTTATATTATTGCGGTCTTCTTAGACGTCATCCTATTATTACGATGACGTTATATGATCGAAAGTGTTCTTTCACGCAGTAGAATACATGTTATTTCAATCAGTGAAAATACGGCTTTTATTTTAACCGATACATGCCGTATTTCACCACTGAAAATATAATAAAAACGGTTATCCACATTGAAGGAAAATGGTGCGACGTACAAAGCGCATATGGAACTTTCCAGTGTGAGACCTAGATGTGTCGGTCTCATGAGAATTTAAGAGTTCAGACAGCAAGATGGTTATTAATAACCATTCCATCATGGTGCCATATTTAAAACTTTACTCTTGGTGTTTAGGTATCGTTAGATCAGTCAGATTACTTGAACTACCTTTAAAGTGAACACATCAAAATGGCCACTCAATAACAAATTGACTCGCATGACTAAACCAAACCATGTATATTCGTTTTGGATCTCTCTTTATTGATATAGGAGTATTTATTAGCCATTGGCAACACTTTAGATAACTGTATTTCAGTAAGAAATCCGTGCTACAGCGCCTTTAAACGGTGTTAGTGTGTGGTTTAGTCGTGTTTACTAGCATGAAAGAAGACAATATGGAAGGAAATATGTTTTAAGAAATTCACATAATTGACATTCAAAACCGTGTGTCGATAGTCCCTTGGTTTCTATAGCTTAGTGTGAAGTGCAAATATGCGGACTGGGTAAAAGATCTACACGATAACTATATGTTACTAAAAGCTTTATAAAATGTCTCAATACGTTGCATTATCACAACTGAGCATGGAAATAATCCAAGCGAAAATTACTTTGTCAAGGGTCCATTTGACGGTCGGGTAATGCTGGTCAACATTTAATCACATAATGATAACATTTTGTAAGCTGGGTGACAAAGCTAAAGACCTGTGTTATTCATTTCCATGTGTACCTTGACGCCTTGCTACCACAAAAAGAACATTGTCATCAATGGTTATTTTATGATTCACTTATTGTTTTCAGTTTTAATAACATATATAGGCCTATTGTTTGTGGATATACTAAAGAAATGCGAAAAACCAAACCACTATTTACACTGACAGTTTGAAACGACACTAGTTGAGATATGAATAAAAGAACAGTTAAAAAGTGTTATCGTCAATATATAGAACACAGCTGGCGAATTTGGGGCAAATTTAACGAATAGTACGATTTTCATTATGTCAATGATTGTTGCCTTTTAATGTATGTGATACCTTCATTCTTTCAAAAAATGTAAACCTTATTCCGTAGCATAGCAACATGATTCAATTGTCAAGATGTTCAAGCAAATGCTCAACATTCGAAACCACAGGCTTCATTAGTAATAGGGATATCTGACAATAAAACTAAATTTCTTATGAATACTAATTATCTCTCGACATTTAATCCCACGGAACATCTGCTCAATCCCCAAAGGCAAAATACAAACAAGCCGTTTTCACTTTTTCTCTTGGATTTGGCCTACACTATTTATTAGTATGTCCACAATTACTTTTAACAAATTAAAACAATAATATTATACATCGAGGGTTACAGATTAAAGAAGAAACGTTTATCAACGTTTCTGTTTTCAAATATAACAATTGATTGGCAAATCACCTTTCGCTGATTACACAACTAACTGTTATTGCAACTAATAAGAATTCTCCGTTTCAAATCAAGAAAGCGCTCATCTTTTCATAAATCTGATGTTAATTGTGAAGAATTGATTTGAGGGAATGATACATATTATGAACATCTCAAATCAGTCGAAGCAAGTAGAAGTATATTAGCAGTTCAGAAGCCAACTGTTGATTCAAGAGAACGTGAAACACAGAGAATTGCAATGCAGTAGTGATCGTCCGTTGACGCAGAACTTTAAATAAGCACTGACAGCTAAACACATAACACAAATGTAACATCAACCACGCCAAGTGATCGCTGAGATCCGAATAACAGTGTCAGTACCAATTATGAACGCGATGTCTCTAGATAGTACACGTTCTAAAAAGACACACTGGTAAGCGTATACGATCAAAGTTTACATTCATCAACTGTTATTCAACGAAAGAAATACAGTGATTTACACAAATATTTCCTAATTACCTGACTGCCAACGGCAACATAAAGCTAACGTTTAACGAAACATCCACTTGTCAATGGCTCTTTAGATAAAATGATTTCCAATATGAAGTAGCGCAGGTGGACATATTGCGTTTAAAAGTACACGAATAGAAAGTAATGAATCAAATAGGTGGGTAATTTGACATTTTTGTACTCAACGAGCTCGGACTTTCAATTAAGTTCGACATCATTGGCAAGACCCTCGAGATCTTTGATCGACTGGTGAGATGACTGATCACGAGGCTGAAGAAAATTGTTTTAAACTTGTCTGGATATTACAAATGTAACTCGAGATAAAAAGATTCATAAATCTGCTGTTCAGAACCGAAACAGAATGTTTCTATGTTGAAAGCGTAATATATGAGTAAATGAATGTATACAGACTGTATAGATATAAGAGCATACAGAAAACATACATATTATCCGGGAAAGGAGACACGGAAGACGGGCCTTTTAACACTGCCTGGATGCTGGGGTCACTACCGCCTTCTATGTGTCTGGGCCTGCTAATATAAGAAGATAAATGTCACACGATATTGGATTTTCACCACAGATAGCTAGGCTTGTTGTTTTGAAGCCGATCAGAGTAAATTGATATATGTTTAGTTCTAATAAAAATAGTTGCACATCACACCAAGAGGTAAAGTAGGGTAATACTAAAAATTACAGCAAGGTCTTTTTATTTGAAATTCAATAATTAGCTGTAACAAGAGCCATCAGCAGATGAATTATGCAACGTCTCAACATCCGTTGAATGATCAGTTATAGCTTTATATAATTGAAAATGAATCTATGATCAATGGTGTTTGCATGCATGTAGTTAATTTGTTATGACATCTAATAAGCATGATAAAACTATGACAAACAAGTACGATTAACAGAGGACGAGTCTAGGTACAGTCTGTGTTAATTAGTCAATGGTTATTGTTGTCCTGCGTGTTGTACAACTAATTGAACACTAACTAAACAGTGTAGAAACATCAGTAAACATAATATTATCAAGCATCCTTATCAACAGTCGTTTCATTTGGACCTACTCTTGACTCATGTACATTGTAAGTAAATGGCCAAATTTGAATGACTTTTAAGCTATATATATTCATCCTCCAAGGTACAGGTACATTAACGATTTTCAGTTAAATTGAAATACATATTACATGGAATAGCAAGGGTAAAGTAGAATATAGATGCACACTATTTACAACTTGGATTATTAAATGTCAACGGAACTCGTTCTGTTGTTTCGTTTTCGTTCAGTGTCACTGGTTCTCAGTTCTTAACAAAACCGTTAAACGTAGCTGTGGGTCATATCTCGTGCAGTAGAATTGTCTGCACATGGAGTGTATGTGTATCACTGACACTTCAGCATAGGTCGTTTTGTCTCTGCAGTTTAGATGATAGTTTGGTCTACATGACAGCAGACACAGTACAAGATCCTGTTCTGATAGACACTGAAGTCCAGTGGCCCAATGTTAGCAATGGCACACCATTAGTTGTCTCTGAGGTCAATGAGGGAATCACAGGCAGTCACGATCTGGACAAGTGGATCCTGTAGAAGAGGCCGCATTTGTCACATAATGTATTGTCAAAATGTATGTCTTTGTAGACCGAGCACATTTTGATATGGAAGCCAGCTGTTTTTCTTGTAGATGGTGTTGACTGTGATGTAGCCCAGGCAGGGTGAACATCTAGTGTTGGGTGAATTTTTGCAAACAGTGCCAGTTCTTCATATTCGGCTCTCCTGTTTTTCCATGATTTAATATGGTCAGATCTGACTGCCTTCTTGGCGATTCTCTTCCAGGAACCGTAAGTCAGGAATTGTCCAGTTAATAGGTACTGATCGGCAAAATGCTTGAGAGAGTACTTATGCAGCAGTCTGTAGAGGTCAGGTACGAATCCCCTTGCATCTGGGGATACTTCGTGGTGGTATTGGGGCATCCGCGAAGTTAGTACCTTGTGTGGGAGGAGCAATTTGTTCATTGAAACTAGTTTCCCAAAGAATATGAGTTTCTTGGTGTCAATGTCAGCTTCAAGTGGTAGAAGACCGAGTCGACCAAGACAGAAATCAGTTCTAGTTCGTCTGGGAAGATCTTGAATGCGTTTCACAACGGGTCTGAAGGTTCTTTCTAGAAGTTTATATTCTGTATCAGTTAGTCAACACCACAGCTCGCATTCATGTATTTCGACGAGAACTCATACATGGACTGGCGAGCGCGATATCGTCTGCTTGGTATGGGCAACATGTGTTGTTATCAAGAATACTTCCACCTCTGTTGGCAGCAATAAGGTCTGACAGTAGCTGGTCAATGTAAAGAAGATAGAGTCTGGCAGATAGAACTCCTCCTTGGCGGATTCCTTGGTAGAGATAGAATGGTCTTGACTGCTGACCACCAACTATTACACAGCTGCTCATGTT
Source organism: Gibbula magus (assembly GCA_936450465.1). NCBI lineage: Eukaryota > Metazoa > Mollusca > Gastropoda > Trochida > Trochidae > Gibbula > Gibbula magus. The sequence continues at coordinate 30,240,015 of OW388290.1, read as the reverse complement.
CATGCTTCCTGGAGCGTGAATGATGAGTGGAGTGAAGACAAACATGGCTGGTACGCCACCTGTTGGAAATTTGGGAAGGTGGAAAGTTCCAGGGCTGGTAGGTATGGCAGTACAGCCATTTCAAATAGTTTTTCAGTCACTGATATACCTCTACATGATCCATGTTCTTTCCTATTCTTGCTCCACACTCTATATTTTGGTAAGATAAGACTTTTCTTCCACGCTGTCGGGATATGTACAGTTTTTATGATGAGGTTAAAGAAGAGCACACAAGTGTTGTATAAGCACTTGTCCTCCGTGTTTCAAGTGTTCATAGACAAGATTGTCTTGGCCTCCTGCTTTATTGTTTTTCAATTGTTTACATAAGTTTGTGACATCTTCCTCTTTAATTAGAGATTCCCTAGAAGCTGTTTCATTCAATGCTTCAGAGCGTATTTCTTGTCGACAGAGTTCTTAAAAGCATTATTGAGGTGGTTCTTGTGCTCATCCTGAAATAGCTTCTCAAAGTATTGCTCTCATACTTCTAAGACTTGAGGGGGTTCAACAACTATTTCTCCGTTTAATAGGATAGGCTGAATGGAGTCTTTCCTGTTCGAGGATTTGAACCGTTTTATCAGTTTCCAGAATAATATGTCGTCTATCTCAGATGTATCATCTATTGCTTTGAACTGTTGAGACGTGGATGCATTTTCAGCATATCTTAGTTCACGTCTGAAGGCATATTTTGCGAGTTTGTAATCTTGAAATGACCGGTACTTCGTTCCTTTCGGTTGACCCTCAGATGGATCTGTACTGAGTAACTGTTTTATGGTGATCATTCACGACTTTGTTCCAGTATGGCTTCAGGGATGAATTGTTGTGGGAGAGTATCGTCGTTTGTTATCAGCATTGCATTGACTATCCGATCATATTATACTTCAATGTCACTTTCTGAAGCTAAGGGTGAGGGACATTCAACTGACCAAAGTTTGTGTGACACCGCAAAGGTGTAATCAATTATAGTACCGTTTTCTGATGCTTAGTCCCATATTACTCTAGGTTCTGTTGGTATAGAATGCTCAGTGGTTTTTATTGATACACTGTTGACAACTATTGCGCATAGAACAGGAGGATGGTCCGACACGTTGAAAGTCCGATCAGATAAAATCTCAGATGCTTGTACGTCAGTCACGGTTGCAGCGGGAATAAGGATGTGGTCTATCATTGTCTTGGGTCCTCCTTCATATGACCCGAATGTCCAGTCAGGGCCTCGGCATATGTACTGTAGATTCACTGACACCATATCAATTCTTGTTAGTGTCAAATGTAATCTGCGTGTCCTTGCATCCATGACAGGGGTAAATCTTGGCCCTACTATTTTACAGTTCATATCACCAATAACATCACATTTCCAAAGTTATTGTAGGCTTCGTTTATTTCTTTTTTCTTAACTCCAATTTAAATGATCTATGAGTTTGGATGAATCTGGCAGAAAGACACTGAATAGGTATATTGGTATTTTGGGGGATAGGTGGAGTCCGATTCCGACTATGAAGTCTTCATCTACATCTACGGGATGAGCATGGGGGACCAAGTGTTTAGCAACCAAAAGAGCTACACCAGCCCTAGCTGTGCATTTATGCACCTCGAGTTGATTTCCATCCCCAAAACATTTTGCGTATGGTGTGTGGTACTGTGATATGCCATCTAGTAAGGATACATTGTGGGGGTACAGTTTATGTTCAGTCAAGCCACATGTATCAATTTTGTGTTTAGTCAATGCGTGGGAGAGGTATGGGATACTACTGTTTCGAGTTCTGCTCCGGAAATAATATGCTCACGGACGGACAGACGGTGGATAACAAATGTATGACACACAATAAAGAAAATTAATAGATAAATAACGCTGTGGTCTTATTACAGGTCAACGACTTCCCATTTGTTAACAAACTCAGAGTATAGAATTATTACATTGATGGTGTCTCCTTTTATCGTCCAGTTGAGCCAGAAACCCCCGAGTCTGCCGCCAACGGTTATATTATTGCTCGACCAAGACGAACAAGGACTTGAAAACAGATCCGATCGTACACTCCTCCACACGATGAGGACGAACCTGTTTACCACCAAGGTGGCTTCTTATAGCCAAAGAGAATTATCATCAACTTCCAGTCAAATCTAAAGCTGAAAAATGCTACTCGTTGTGCTTATGCGAAGACCTCCGATAACTTCACAAGTTTCTGTCTAACAACGTCTTGTTAATACTGCACCACTCTTACTCGCTGCAGACGACAAATCACCATAATTTAACCAAAATAATTGCATATCCCTTCGATCAAACAAATGTATATCATATTGCGAATAACAGAACAGTTCACATGAATTGCCAACCACAGCTCGGCCACAAAAGAGAATAGTTTAATACAGCCACTCAGCTAGTCTTATATTAGTTTCTTTGACAAATGTGTCATGCGTATTGTCCGACACGCCACGCTCATGTCTTATACTCAAAATAATAGGTACACCTGCACTCGCAGGGGCTCGTGCTTCCAAAGAACGAAAACTAATCTAATCTTTGTTTTGGTTTCTTACAATAACTTATCTATCTGAACTAGAACTCATAGTAGTAGGAGTCTATTGCTAATGACAAGTAATGAAAAAGAAGAGAAACATATGTATAAAAACTTATAGGAGACGTTTTGTCACAATATTCTTGTCTGGTTTTTGCTTGAAACTGACACAACAACCAATATCGAAGACGTCGCATATCATGAATAAAGAAGTTGGTATCCATATTATCCGTATATTTCTCTTCATCCTCGTCCTTCAAACTTTAAATACCACTCAAAGAAGCGAGACAAGTAACGGTGTAGCATATTCACTGGGCAGTGTACGGAACCGGATGAATAATAATAATAATTCTACTATCTGTTAACGCATCTGTCTTACTCTTTCCAATGCAAATCTGAACATAAGCTTCACGAAAATCAGTTTGAATCAGTACGCCTCAGCGTGTTTCAAAATAATTTGAAGATATCTGCAAAGGAAATAATGGGAATTGTCACAAAAACCTGAATCTGCAAGACTGCAACTTTATTTGGCAGCCAAATAAGCTCTCCCTACATGTACGTTACAAGGTCGCTGTGACATCTCATAGCTGCTTCTTTAAGCTCCTCGCTGCTGCAGGCTGCATATCAAGCCCAAGGGGTGTTGACGTATTGCTACGTCATTGACGTTTGACCCCTTGACATGCATACGACAAAAGTCTGTGACAAAGTTCCCTGATTCATGAAAAAGTTCACATTTTCCGAATGAGAAATCAATGGGCTTTCACATGATGTAATTAATATCTATATACAATTATATTTTATTGAGAAATGCTGAATTAAAACTATTGAACGTATTTTCAATCACAAAACTGCCTGTGCGTGTTTGACGTCATAATAAAACTACTCGATTCATTTGGTTGAAATTCTATAGTAGGTGCATGCAAAATGCATAACTTTCACATCACTATGTTCAGAATATCCTAATCTAGCTGATTTACAATTTGGACATTGAATTTATTTGTGTTAGAAAATAATCGGAGATTTGCGAACATGTCGGCAAATGAAAAGATCAACCGATTACTTTTTTAAAAAAACGTGAAAATAAACAAAGCATTTCACTTACATATTTTAGAATCTCAAAATCTTCCACAAATAAATAAAAATGTATCTGTGCATTGATTGTCAATTCTTGTTTCCAAATATAGTAACATATCCAACGTGTCATCAATAGCAGTGCCAAATCGGCCATTTCTTCAATTCACCCCATGACAAGTTCCCGCTATTTTCCCATGTTACGCGACTCAAAGTGAACGTCAAGCTAGCGGAAGCTGTATCTATTTTTAGAAATGGTCGTCGATCTAACCATAGAGTGTTATTAATTGTTAAAATTAAACAAATTGACACCCAAAACGATGTTGTTTTATAAAAATCGATCTAAAAACAAAAAATGAGGTTGTAATTATTATTTCATCAGTTCGTCGAGTCCGTGTCCTTGACCCGATAAATTTGCATAAGTGAACCTAGCCCCCCGGATGTAACATTGTTTTTACGATTAAAATCACTGTGAGTAAATTTGATTTTTGATTATAATTTATATATATATGAAAAATAAATGTCATATCCTACCATTATCACAAAATATTATCATGTATGAGTTTACATTCGAAGTACGAAATGTGTTTGACATGACATGGACCGACTTTCAGATCTGCGATTTCACACAAGTTGAAATGGAGCCGTGAAACAGTAGCAGTAACCCTACCTCGCTAAAAAGTAAATTACGAATTAACAAGTCTCGTCTATGTGAAATAATTGTATGAATACAATTGCTAAATGATTCAAGTTGCTTATTTTAAAGTTTTCATTTGGAATTTGATAGAAATTATACCCGTTTTCACACGAAATTATAGATAGACCTGTCAGATCGAATTCATTGCAAATGGAGGCCATTGTGTCGTCTCGGCTTTTTCACACACTATTTTGTTCTGATACGAATTAAATGAATTCACATGTTATAACATCCATAAAATTAACAAGAATGGCAAACAAATACATTTCAAAGAATAAATGTGAATAACTAGTGTTTGAATAGGCGAATTTTCAGTGAAATGACAAACGAAACATAGATGGTCACATGATCAATTTTGTACAACCAAGCTAATCACGTGACATTGTTTACAAATACGACAACGCTACCCGAACGAAATTTTGATTGTATTTTTAAACTTTTCAAGACCATGTTTACATTAAATATTCAACAGACATTTGGACAAATGTGTTCTTACTTTGGTTTTAAACGGAATATTTACAAAATGATTTAGATCACTAGATTTTTTTTATTTGAACAAATCTGTAATCGGCGAAGGAAATAACAATGGCGAGCGCCGAGTGTTTGTTGACTGTCATGTTTCGAGATATCGATGACTGATTGACGTTGGAATATATAAAAACTGTAATGTCATATGCTTATATTTGGAACACAGAAAGGTGAATAGATGTGTTAACCTTTTGTGTAACTTTGATTACGATTGATGCATTATTTTACAAATATATCTCACGGAAGTAAATGCATTGTTCATTGAAGAATATCCTTTGTTACAAATTACGTCGAAATTTTATAAATACAACGGAAATCGTTTATGACGGGCTCTTGTTTTCTGAAAGGAAAACACATATTATCAACATAATTTGTTTCTGGTATAAACTTTAATTCTGAACAAAATGGTGTAAAAATTGGGCTGCATAAATAATTATTGACAAAATAATTCGAGTTTGAAAATGTAGTACAATTTTAGAACTACTGTATTATTTCATTTTTTCCATAGACAAGTGTAAAAATAATCGATATTTGAAAAATATTACATTAGTTAATAATTTTTCATGACAATAATAAGTTAGAAAAAAATGTGACTCAGATATTTATTTTAATTATTTTAAGATTATGTTAATTACTAAGGCGAGAAAAACTTTAAATGAAGGATACCCATGTGACGTAATTGTTACAAATTTACAAATATGACGCTCTCTGCAAAAACCTGAAAACAATCCAGCAGGCTTCTGCAGTTCTTAATTAGGTCATGGTGACATGTATCTGAGAGACCTGCTACTCTGTTTGAGCTAAGTAGCATCACTAACAACTGACTGTATCAAAGATATAAGCCGTAGGGTTTTAATCTATTTTACTTGAAAAAACCTCGCGCACATCTTCAAAGTTTGAAGCTTATCTATTCCAACATGAAAAGGCTCTTTTTTACTTCAAAACTATAGAATTTGCTTTAGATTTGAACACTTCAATATGCATTTATGTAGATAACTCAGTTAAATCTAGGGGCGCCAGATCGTCAGTCTCAAGGTACCCAAGGGAAATATACCTGAAATGACATTCCATCGATCAATTGTCAAATCTAAGAGCTAATTCAGTTAATTTATCGAAGATACTGCAGAGCAATATGTATACAACAATATTAAACTTGTGTAATACCACTCCAAGTATGACGTCACAATGGTCTTACATCCGTCACAATGGTGCACTACTCCTGGAAATCTTAGTTTCAACACACTGTTGGTACTTACGCTTGATTATAATTGATTTCGGTACGTAATAAACAGTATACTGAACCCCCTTCCGCATACGTGTACATGTAAAACCTTTTCTTATTAAGCTCGTGAATGAGTTGGTATCAAACTCACTTTTTAAAATGGCATTAGATGGAAGGTCGTTTATTATCTTTTATATAGAATGTTCGCTCCCACCTGAGACAGGGATGCTGCAACTTCTTTTAAATCATATCTACAATGGGCGGAACAGGAACCACATACAAGTTTTCGGGAGGAACAGACCAATTGTTTTCTGCCTTCCATTGAGTGCATGCTTTCAACTGCCTCGACATCAGGAACCATGATCTGGAATTAAACCTTTATAACGTGGTGTTGAAATGGTAAGGAAAGTGATCAACTGAATGAAGACTCCATCTGGTTGTCAGAGGGTTCACCACATCTACCATGACAATTGTATTAAAATGTCTTAGCTCACGTCGGACAGAATACTAAGACAGGTGACTGAGAGTGGGCTAGGCGATACCGGAGTCATTATCTGCGAGCAATTGAATTAAATTGCCTTATTAAAAAATAGCAAAAGCAAACATAAACGGCACGAAGGCAGTAAATATATCTGCCAACTACCACAAAAGTAATTTAAGGCTGATTTAGAGAAAGTATACATTTATAATTTACTAAAAGGTTATATGGCTTTTTTCAAGTCTAAATCATGATGTTCAGTTTATTAATTGAACTTTTGAAATAAGATGTTTCCCAGATGTGTGCATGGTCCCAAGAAACAGTGTTTATTACAAAATCAACAATCACATTACGAAACCACTGAGTGTGATACGCAATCGTGAACATACAGGAGATAAGATATTGCTGATAATCTATGACGCAACCACGCTGCCTCAACGCATTCGGCTTCGGATTAAGAGTCCCACCAAAGGATCGGTAACCTTGTCTGCGGTAGATAGAGAACTGTTTTACATGCAGTAAACTTAATAATATGCTGCACTGATTTTCAGCGTAGTGCTACCCATGGTTCGCTAGTTCAGGCCGATGCTCGCAGATTTCACCGCAATGCATAGTGACCATGGTGCTTCGGACTTGCTCCCTGCAGTAACAGTAGCAGCCGTGATAAAAGTGGAATACTCTTGATAAGCGGCGTTAAACCCCAAATCATCTACCCGCAACTCAATAAACATACAGAGGTTCAATAGCCTGATCTCATATGAAAAGGATATCACCATTGGGGCAAACACTGGCGCTATATATGTGGTACGTGTAATTACGGGTGATTAAAGAGAAAGAACGAACGAGGAGAAAATATGTATATGTATATTCACTGATTGAAAGAGAGATACATTAGGGATTACCGAATAAAAGGTACGGTACTTAGCAATATAACCCTTTAACGTTAAACACTGAGAGCACAAATTGACTATATAAGGGAACAACGCCCGGTATTCCTCATTCTAGACGCGGATAAAGATAGTGTGGTTGAAGTGCCAGTAGGGTTGGCTCTATCTCCTCAACAAGTAAAGTTTATATGTACTTCATATTGTGTTATACAACATGGACATTTATATTAGGCATATTAATGAGAGGACAGAGAAAAGAGAAAATGTTTTACACATTTGACACATGTAAATCAGCTTATCTTGCGAACAATGACATGTTATATATGCAAAAAGAAGATGAAAGTTCGTGTTAAACTATACGCAACAATATGACATAGCAGAATATTATATGTAATGATAGTCGGTGAAAAGGATACAAACTTAAACTCGTGTCACTGCAATCTAAAAACTTGAAAACATTGTAAATCTCCAACCATCCAAATCTTGACAACCACTATCAATTTGTGATCTGGTTAAACTTTTATTGTGCTGATTGGGTATCATAACTATGGAGGCGGCGAGTTGTTGAAGATGCTGTCTAAAACTACCGCAATAGGCTGCATAACAAGGATTACTATCGGTAAAACACTTTACAGATTGCCTGTTCTAGATTATTCGAACACAGTATGAATGATGCGAACGCAGTCCTTGGATTTTGTAAAGCCAAAACAATGATCAAGATACAGATTCCTTCTGCTCTGTGTAACTAGAGGACGAATTCATTTTGTAAAGATGTTAAGTGCAGATACCAACCCAAACGGCATCACTGTAAGACAGTATCGATACCACTAACATTCCAACCAAACCCGAGGTATTGTTGGTTACATGGGTGCATATCATTGTGGTCCCAACCCGACTTACAATCAGAGTATAAAACCTTTATCTTTCGCAAGTTCCAAAGCAATTAAATAACCCTCAAAATCAATTTTACTTTTATATAACTTATCATTAAACTATATGTAATTATATAACAATGAAGATATTTTATGACGTTAAAGATTTGTTTATTTTTCTACAAGTGATTATTGTCATAAGCTGTGTATTATTTCTAATCTACTGCTAAGGACAGCTTACAATGTATATCTGATCATTTTAACATCACAGGAAAGGTATGCAACTCTCTGATGTTTTGCCAGTACATGTAGTTAAACGTTTTGTAAAAGAAGTGTGTTGAGCTAAAAAATGGATCTTATATTTGACCAACTGTTACTGTCTGCTGTCGAATATCTCTCATCAACTATATAATTGTAGTAATATGTATAACATTTACATTATTGTTGGTAGGCTATGTCTTCTTAGCATTCTTGATTCTAATCAATAAAGTTGGAATCTAAGTATCCTATACTAGTTGTTTATTCATAGGATGTCGTCGATTTCCCCATCCAGTAGTGTCCATTCATAATTGATACTTAACGCCGTTGTTGATTGATTGATTGGTGAAATCCTGTTAGAATGAGCTTAGGCTAATGGTTGTCGGAGTACCATATACTTATTCACTAGTAAAGATGCACAAGGTATGTGATGCAGTAGCAGTATTAAACGCAGTCGCAGGTGTTGTCGTGGTAGTAGTAGTAGTAGTAAACGAAGTAGTAAACGAAGTAGTAGTAGTAAAAGTAGTAGTAGCAGTAGCAGAAGAAGAAGTAGTAGTAGTAGTAGAAGAAGAAGTAGTAGTAGTAGTAGTAGTAGTAGAAGAAGTAGTAGTAGTAGAAGTAGTAGTAGTAGCAGCAGCAGTTGAAGTAGTAGTAGTAGTAGTAGTAGAAGAAGAAGAAGAAGAAGTAGTAGAAGAAGAATAAGTAGTAGTAGAAGAAGTAGTAGAAGTAATAGAAGAAGAAGTAGTATTAGTTGTAGTATTAGAAGTAGAACAAGTAGTAGTAGTAGTAGTAGCATCAGTAGTAGTAGTAGTAGTAGTAGTAGTAGTAGTAGTAGCAGTAGCAGCAGCAGCAGTAGTAGTAGTAGTAGTAGCAACAACAGTAGTAGCAGTAGTAGTAGCAGTAGTAGTAGTAATAGTAGCAGTAGTAGTAATAGTAGTAGTAGTAGTAGTAGCAGCAGCAGTTGAAGTAGTAGTAGTAGTAGTAGTTGTAGCAGCAGTAGTAGTAATAGTAGTTGTAGTAGCAGCAGCAGTTGAAGTAGTAGTAGTAGTAGTAATAGTAGCAGTAGTAGTAATAGTAGTAGTAGTAGTAGTAGTAGTAGCAGTAGTAGTAGTAGTTGTAGTAGCAGCAGCAGTTGAAGTAGTAGTAGTAGTAGTAATAGTAGCAGTAGTAGTAATAGTAGTAGTAGTAGTAGTAGTAGTAGTAGTAGTAGTAGTAGTAGTAGTAGCAGCAGCAGTTGAAGTAGAAGGACAGATTGTGTTTAAGTGTCAGACGCACATAACAATTATACATTTACACCAATATAAAACCCTGAGTCGAGCCAAGGACTCGAGCTTATATGACACTACCAGTATATGTTTCACTCAAATAAGTTTTTGAATAAGCAATCTCATTAAAGTCCGATGGTAATCAAGCTCCACTACGTTAAGTATATATACGATCTGATTGTAACATAAAACAAAGAATAATTTGCATATATTCAAATACCGTATTCATTTGAATTCCTTATGTGCGTGCATGACATTGTTACTGACAGAACATGGACACAAAAGCTACAAGGCTATGCACATTTAAAACTGACAATTGAGTGTGCTACGCTTTTACATTGTATTTCTATCACATGCAGAGCACACCATTTCTTCATGTGTATTCATGTGATGTTGTAATTAAGTGGCAGTCATTGTTAACCACGAATAAAACAGTATTCACGTGTAAAATATGAGGTTAATATGTATACAGTATTGAAAAATTGCATGACAATGTAATTATTTCGAAAAAGACAAAATTAATCGGATATGTTGTCTTGCGCATAATGTAAACAATTTCATGTTATATGTTATATGCACAAGTATCTTGGTTTTTTAAAAAAAAAAATATACAACAATGTTTCAATTTCACTATTTCGCAATCACATTTCATATAAATGAAATCTAAATTCAAAACTATACATTCAAGGAGAAACGAATTTGTAAAGCAGTATTTGCCCATTGATACAAAATACTTAATTCATTTTGCATTATTGTCACATGTACATGTATGTCCTTTAACTTAAAGTTGTTTCTCTCAAGTCGATGTTATTACAGCATGAAATGAAAGGAAGCTATCTGGAACTAGTTTCCTCCCAACTGATAACAACTCGTGGGAGAAAATCTAAATTATCCAAATGGTTTCCATTATTGTGAGACACTAATTCTGTAAGAGATAACAGCTCTCATGGGAATAGAGTAGATGTACATGTATTGGCAGTTTTCCAGATTTTCAGAATTGCTATTGAAGACGTAAATATTCGGTTTTATTGTGACGAATCGTATGTGATATTATGCTATTTCTATTTTCATATCACTTCGGTAGGTCTGAATTAACTTAATGTTAATTCTATATATATATACTAATGTTAAAATTGAAAAATGATTATGGTATAACGAAACATTAAGTACATGTATATTTAGTACTAAATAATAATAATTATTTCCTTATAAATGTATGTACATGTATAATCGTATAGTCTCATATTCACTTATATTAAGTGAGAATGTTAAACGCATGAACAATTTTATTATCAATATGTACTATAGTGTATGTCTGAGAACCGAAAACCCACCATGTGACCAAAATAAACACATAATGTTTACTATAAAATGCAATATTATAACTTCAAACGGAATTGGATTCATCTGGTATAGAAACACGACTCGATTCTCCCAACATGTATACAAATATTTTGACTGAAATGGTTGCGACTTTTCAATTGTGTGTCTTGATAATGCAAATATAATGTTTATATAAATATATACTGAGTACGATGTGGATACGTCTCTAAGATCAACCATTCCAAAATGTAAAACATGGTTTTAGAATCTTGAAATGCATGCAATATGACATGCGGTAAGGCGATATCAGTTGTCTTACATGAAAGCATACCGATGGCAACGACTTGAACCAATAAAGCAAGCTAAAAACTTGATTAGATCCTTTTCAGTTCCAATAAAATTGGGAAGAGTAACAGTGACAGCTATATGATATATGACAGGCAGGGGAGCGAATCAACAAAATGAGTTTACATTGACATGAAATTGAAATTGATGGCAAAACAGCTTCTTCATAATAAAGACAAATATATTCACTAATTTTGTATCGGGTCTTTAATTTCGTGTTACGGTAAAATGCGATTCGTGCTTGATCAAGCTATTATAGTCTTTCTTTTCCATATCAGCCAACAGATATGATTACATGTGATTGTGTTAGATACAAACATTGATAAATATTTAAGAAACCTAGACTTTGAACCACTACCAGTGTTGTATTATCTTTTGGTTCATGGCATTATACAATTACAGACTGGTGATAAGGTCGATTTCTGTTTTTTATGGACACGAGAAAACAATATTGACCATAAAAACAAGTATTAAGCGAATTCAGCAGTCCATAACTGTTTTATGATCATTAATACAGAAAGGAAAGGAAAACAATAAAACTACAGTCAAATCGGTAATTTGGTTTGAACAGTAAGGACTATGGTCAAATGACGTCATGATAACAATAGCATGGCGTCAAGCAACAATCGTCTGACGTCACTCAAGTCAATTCGGATTTTGGTCGGACCAATCAGATAGATGGGAATATATACTAACATAATAAAAGGTAAGGTTGGTGCATTGCATTCCCATTCATGCTTAATGGTTACCTGTATTACCTCCTGGTGTATGACATACACTGACTTCTGATATACCAGCATGCCACTGCTTCCTTGTACATGGCTTAGGGCATACTTATTTATTATATGACGCGCAAAGAAATACCCGGATTTATCAAGCTACAGTAAAAATAACTTATATTGTCACTGCGACCATTGATTGATATAAGTTGACGTCATAAAACAATGGTCTGACGCAGCAAATTGGCTTATGACGGGCTGTTCCTAGCGGCCGCTCGGCGTGAAAACGGCCCATTTCGGACGTAATTACAAGGATAGCATCATATAATAAATAGAATATCAGTCAATTCTTGACACATACCATGTTTATCTCATCTCGTGCGCCAATCGTGAAAATATAACCTTTCTACCTCACTCGATGAGATAAACATGGTATCAGCCATGATAAGACAGATATCCTCTATATCTATGATGCACTGATTTACCTCAGTTCAATACGTAATGTAATTTACGGTTAATGTCATATCATATCTCTATTACTGTCCGGTACATGGAATAATCTTATGGTACATACCTAGATGCATGTTTTTGTTTTATTGTGGGTTTATAAGAATAAGTTAAGAAGCATCTATAGCATTATACTGGGACTAGATGTTTAAACATTGTTATGAACCAATCTCATCGAACATCGTCCAAGAATAACCTGATGAAAGTGTGGTCTCTTTCAAACACATGACTCAATTATATATTATTTATACAGTTATTTCAAACTTAAAAACACTGTCAAGGAAAACGATACGAAAACAAGAAAGGAACGAAATAGAGAATCCTGTAACCAACAGCTCTCAAGTCAGACTAAAGCTAAACCAGGTGTAAGAAAGCCCCTTCATGTGAGTTTAGCCGATGCAACAAAGTGGCTATGCAGAGAATTAGAAAACAATTAGGGATTCTGTCATTTTCGGATTGTCAATGTTTCGGAGGTGATAACCTCTCATCATTATATTTCGCATGTGAATAAACCCGTATGAGGTTTAATAATGAAAATAAGACCTGAGAGGATATTTTACTATTGAAATAAATACCTTAAATGAGACAAGAATTGTTTACCAGACCAACAAACACATTTTTATCAGAACTCTATTCATAACAATTATTATCAAAAAGTATACAAATATGATATTTGTGATTCGAAACCCTTCGCTTTTTAAACCGGACGCTCTATCTCATTGCTACCGAGGAGGCTGAAGGACCAGGCGTGAATTTACCTATATGTATTATCATACTTTCCCTGCTTCAATATAACGCTAACGTCCGGAAGACATACTTTTTTCAACATCCAAAACTGGAGATATCGCTTGTGTGAAATCGAGCAATATATTCTAGGAGCTATCGTGTTGACAGTAGATTCTACGTTATCATGAACGATTTTTTAACATTCTGTTTGCCACCTCCTGCCGACCTTTGACCCCCATTTACCGAACCGCGACCGCGCGATTACCGGCGCCAAAAATGTAGGCGATCAATGTTTTATTCAAATGCGTTCAAAGAGTGACCTTTTCAGCGAGCACGTTGAGAAAGAGTTAAGACTGATATAAACTCGGTATTAAGGGAAATTTTCTCAATGCTGTCAAATGTATGTATGATAATACTTCAGCACAGGTGCGCATTAATTAATAGTACTCTTACAGACTCTTTGATGTTTATTCTGGCGTACGTCAAGGTTGTGTGTTGTCACCAACTCTGTTTTCCATTTATGTTAATGATTTAGCTAATGAAATAGAAGATTTGAAATGTGGTGTTGCCATCAATGGTAATATGTTAAGCGTTCTATTGTATGCTGATGATGTAGCATTAGTTGCACCAAATGAGCAGCCCTTGCAGAGAATGTTAGATTGTGTTGCCAAGTGGTGTTCTAAGTGGCGCATTTCAAAAAACAAAAATTGTACACTATCGCTCTAGGTCATATATGCATGTACTAGATCGGACAGTGTATTTACAATTGGTGATGATATTATTGATTATTCTAATTCGTACAAATATATTGGTGTTTGGTTAGATGAGCATGTTAACTTAAATTTTACAGCTAAGAAATTAGCAAAATCAGCTCATCGTGCACTTGGTGTAATAATTCGTAATTTAAAATCAAAGCTAGTAGGTGGTTTTGAGTATAAAGTATTTTGTAAACTGTACGTCACTCTTCTTCAGCCAATTTCATCATATGGTAGTGCTATCTGGGGAGTAAGGATATGTTCGTGTATCAATCTAGTACATAATCGGGCGGGGAGGTATTTCGTAGGAGTTGGGTGTAAGACTTCTAATGTAGAGGTAAGGGAAAATTGGTTGGTTATCATCTTTTACCAAACAGAACATTGAAATTGTAAGGTTTTGGATTAAGTTGTTATCCTTAGAAGAATTTAGAATTCCATATGTAATTTATTAACGGTCGTCAAGTTTTAGAAAGTCATGGAATAATAATGTTTTGAAAATGTTGAACAATATGCAACTTCCTATACACGTGTCTAACATTACACATTATGAATTCCCTGTTATTAAGGACTATTTGCTAGATGTTGACTCTGATGAGTGGTTTAGTAAAATGTGGAATGATAGAGGATTATTAAATGGAAATAAATTAGGAACTTACAGACTTGTTAAAGATCATTTACAGGTTGAACCTTATGTAGTTAGTGTTGCTTAATATCAGCGTAGTATTATGAGTAAGTTAAGATGTGGAAGTTTACCAATAGCTATAGAATTGGGAAGATTTTCATGGCCTGTTACACCTCTCAGTGATAGATTGTGTATTTTTGTAACTTTAATGCAATCGAAGACGAAATTCATTTTATGATTGACTGTAATTTGTATTCCGACATGAGATATAAGTTGAAGTTGCTAATTACCTACCTGTGTTCACAAATTTAGATTCAAAATATGTTATTTTGATGACTTTTCAACAATTTGTTTCACCGCTAGCCTAAGCAATTACATCAATGTATGAGCGCCGACTTTCCCAGGTATGAATGAATGAAGTGTGTGTGTTTAGTTTGATTTTATTAGTATTTATTTATTGATCTATTAATTTATTTCCCCCTCTCTTACATTTTAATTTCATATTATCTATTTATTTACTTATTTATTTAAACTATAATTTGAATTTATTTAAACTTGAATTTGATTTAGTTTAATAACATACCTATTTTAACCTTTTACTTATTTTGGTTACTTTTATTTTATAATTTAATTTAATTACAATATACATGGTTCATCATCTGAATTAGGGTCAGCTGGTTCAATAGGTTCATGAACTTATAGTCGTGGTACACTTGTGACACAACAGTAATCGCTTCCGCTTTGGAGTGTTGTGTACACATGACTGTCCTAAAATATGATTGTACACCGAGGTTGCAAATTGTACACCTCTATTGTGAAAATAGGAATTGTTCATTTTATGAATTTCTTAAGAGGGAGAATAGAGCCGACATCAACGCACAGGGATATACGCAGAAAGACTCATATAAGGA
Organism: Gibbula magus; assembly: GCA_936450465.1. Lineage (NCBI taxonomy): Eukaryota > Metazoa > Mollusca > Gastropoda > Trochida > Trochidae > Gibbula > Gibbula magus. The sequence goes on along the minus strand of OW388290.1, from coordinate 30,224,283 downwards.
ATATAGAATATTGTTAGTTGCAGGTTTCGAATTCTCCATCATTCATTTATCCCAAAGCCTCTTCCCAAACAGGTAGTCTAGCCTTAATAAACTAGTTTTCTTCTTCTTCTATGATCGGTCACGTTGATCGCAAGTCGGTTTCCACACAGTCGTACTTTGGTACAACCGAATTGGCGATTTTCCATGTAGGCTAGGACCATGCACCACTGCAACAATTTCTGCATCGACATTCGATCGATTTGCAACCGATTTGCGACCAGTGTGACTGCTCCTGCAAACATGTAACCATGTTACGACAGTTGCAAGTCTTGTACAACTCCAGTACCACCATGTCGACTTTTCACTCGATCGCATTGAGACATGTATATCCTCATCACGACCTTTTGCATGACAATGACCGTGACCGACTGCAATTATGTCACTCTGGTCCTTTAACAAAGCTAATGCAAAAGAGGTGAGGTGAGTGAGTTGATGTTTAACGTCGCTTTCAAGAGTATTTCACTTATATCGCGGCTGCTGGTATTATGGCAGGGAGAAAGCCCACAACGCCATGTGGCTATGCATTACGGTGAAACCTGCGAGCATCGGTTGGAACTAGCGAACCATGGGTGGTACTACGCTGAAATTCGGTGTAGCTTTGCACCCAAACCTTACTGCGTGTAGAACAGTTCTCTACTGCAGACAAAGTTGCCGTGCCCCTGGCGGAATTCGAACCCCGGACCTTAATCCGAAGCCGAACGCGCTAACCACTGCGCTACCCCACCCTTATGGCAAAAGAAGAAAACATTTTAAATTGTTATACAGAAATGGAAGCGACATTTCAGAATCCTAGACAACTTTACCAATTTTGAGGAAAATACAACATATTTTATGGCCTTCCTAAAATAGACAAGAGTAAACTAATTCAAGATATCTAATAAAATTCAACGGTTATTTTTACATTAGACATTTTCGGGAGCGACATTCACATAAGCAGTGTTTGCTTGTCCCGATTTCATTTTCATTGAAATGTGTTTAAAACACATTGACTGTTTATGTAAGCATCCGCAGACAGTGCCACAGGGTTCCAATTTGATTAGTTTTGAAATGGTTAATCTCTAAAGTAATATATATACGGAGCTCGGACTAAAAGCATTGAAATATTTTCTGGGTGAATCCGTAATGAAATACCAGATACATTTTCAAATGCTTTTATAACTGAAGCTTTACTACATGTACTTGTTATTTAAAACAAGGCATTTTATTTTGATGGACGATTTTACTCATATCACAAAGGGGTAGAAATGGCTACGAAGGTAGCGCCGACAGAGGTTACTCAAGTCATTTTTTCCCAAGTTCCCCAAAGTTCGTTTCATCAATTCTCTTCCTCTACTACTACCCAATGACATCAATTATTACATACACTTACATCGAAAAAGGGGTTTCAAATGTACTTCGAATATATCTGATATATATTATACAAATAAACGGTTTTCCCTTTTTATCTCAGATTTCTCTATATCCTACATGTTTCTGTGCGAATTGAAACAGGTTCTCCTTCTTTTTTTGTTGTTTACAGTGTGTCAGCAGACCACACTACTGTGCGCTTGAAAATAACAGACTTGGCCTATTTAGATTGGAAAACACTTTTACTAATTAGTTCGATTTCTCCGCTTATTTTACGTCGAACAAATCTGGGAAAATTAATGTATACTATTTCAATTAAATAGATGTTTTGGCAGTTCTTTGATAATTATTATGTATATCAACATATTAAAGGGCTATTTGATGAGACGCGTTCACTCAGTTGAGTTTTCATCTTGCACGTAGTAGACGGATTAAACATACTCTGTTTTATAATTGACATTAGAACTCGACAAGTTTGGAGGGCAAGTAATGTTATTGGAACATGTTACTGAAGATCATAGAAACGAAGAAATCGAAAGACTAGTTCAAATCAAATGGAAGGTTGTTCAATTGCTTGTTCTGAATTGCGTGCATGTCCGTGTTCACCAAAAGCCACCAAATGGTTTTCCTGTTGAACACAACTGTGAGTTTCTCCTTTGCTTTGCTGAATCATTTTAATACCAACGTGCCGCAATACACATGTCCCTATGTGAATTATCCAATCATTAACTATACCTAAGTACACTGCAAGCACCCAAATCACGTGAATTTGTATAAGCAGTGATCTTTAATTGGCGATATGCCAACAACGTTCAATTTCGTTAACATCACGTCTAATCAGCACGCTAGACGTTTCTCGTACGAATCACTTTGCACAAAACAGATAATTGAAATTCTCTAAATAAGAGAGGAATCGATGAATTCTAAGGGTATGATGAGATATATACAGTGTCATTCAAGATGATTATATATCTTCCACAGCGTACAGCTAGAATATTGTTGCCTTTGACATTATACTTATCCACAGTGTCATTTTCATTTTCAATCGGCTATCTGCACAATTCTTTGAATTTTGTACTAAATTCGATATTTAATCAGAAATAAAGTACGGAAATAAATCTTACCACACCGAGTAGCATTACCAATGGACATTTCTAGTATTTGAATTACAGAAGAGCTACAGTCAATAACACAACACATTTACTTTCACCGTTTATCTGTCGTTATTGCATAATACGTCAGTCAGTTTAAAGGCGAGACTCACAAACATGAAGTCAAACGAGTTTTATGGATTACGATGGACCTATGGAAACGACTTATGTGGATATATACTCATCTTGTAAATCGTGTCCAGTAATACACATATAACAACGGCGTTAGCATCTTCAATGAAACGTCGCACACCTGCAATAAAGAAGTTGTAATCCATAGAACTTGTTTCTCCTACACCATACCAACTTCTAAAAGCATCTTAAAGAAGTAAATATATAATATAAATGTGTCATGTTTTACTTCATTACCATGCAGAACATGAATATCTGTTGTGCACATTTCTCAAAATTACCTTAGACGGTATCCGATATAGAAAATTAATAACATTTGGTCACAAATTGAAAACGTTAAAATATGGCGCAGAAAGGAAATTAAGCCCAAGGGAACATATTCGTAAATGCCAACAACAGTCCATCTATATCTGACGCCTATATCTAGACTAAAGAGTGATATAAAACTGCTTGAGTACATTGCGCAAATTCTACCCTACACGTCCCCTGCGGTGACTCTTGACAGTTACATAAAGGTAGTCTGAGTGGTCGGATCATATGATATTATCAAGAATAAAATAAGACATTAGTTATTTTGTCAAGTGAAAACCAATCCAGATTTTCAATAACCGAAGGAACATGTTACTCGACGAAAAATGACAATCATATGGCGTCATGCCCCCGAAAGATGAAAGTGATCAAGCGCCTATCTGGTTACTCGTCTGGACGTGATGTCCAATTTTAGGAATAGAATATATGGAACATGATACCATATCTATGTCATTTCAGGAAATCGAAATTAGACATTTTACACTCGTTTACGCTACTTGTGGACAATAGCATTCTACTTTTAATGATGAGATATGCATGATATGTCCCATATCCTCTTTCTTACTGCCGGAGCTATAAAAGCTCTACTGGCGGCAAAGCGATGCTTCAAGATGCCCTTAGGAATGTTCTGATGGCTTACCGATTCCATCTGTATGGACATTGTATCGCAAGACATAGTTCAATGTATTATTCTGTTCTTGAAAGCAATCTTCATAAAGACACTAACAAACAAGACCAGTTTAAACGCTATACTCAATAATAACCATTTCTTGAAAACATTATGCATGTTGTGATGTGAACAATTGTATTAGCGGTATTCTCTGGTGAATCGGAATAAATCATTATGTACACTCAATAGCTTGTAGTACATAAACTACAACAATTGCAATGTCGAGTAATAACGTGCAGCTACACATATTGGGAAATTAAAAACGCGTGTTCCAAATTAATGTCATGATAAATGACTAGGCGTTGCTGTCTTGCCTAACTACACAAGTGCAGTTCTTAAACGCTAACCAAGATTCGAGTAACTTTGATTTACTTTCAAAACTATACATGGAAATCTTATTAAAGTATTAACCAGTCTTTGTTAGTAAAGTATTAGTTTGGTTATTATAACCATTTCATGTGAATGAATGCAATATGTTTCCAACGCAGACAAAAACTATATCTACTAAATCTTACAGTCGGGAAATGTGCCAAACTCTATTCTCGAGAGATCGTTCTATTCTCATGCATGAGAGATGTTATCTCTTAAGAGTGTATCACCATAATAGAAACCATTTGGATATTTTAGCTTGCACCACATGTCAGCAGTTGACAGGGAACCAGTTCCATATATGATTTTCCATTCATCTTTTGCCGTAGTGATACCGATGTTTGAAACATTTAAGAATAATGTATATGCCAAATTTAGCATATACAAAAATCAATGACTCTGTACATAAATATAAACATTAAATTTGATGTTCTTATCGTGATTTGTAACTGAAAATATTAATGGATAATGTTCAGCAATAAAACTAATTTACTCAAATTTCTGGTAGTAAAATATCTTACTCTGATGAAACATTTTACAGAAAATCTTCGAATAAGAAATTCAAAACCGCCATGCATTGAATTCATAATTGATTTTTTAAAATTAAAAATTAATTGGTAATTTATATTTTACTTATTTACTTATACGACCATGTTTTTATAAGATTATGGCACTTCGTCAAATGTAAGTTGATTTTCAAAAGTTTAGATTACACAGATTCATCAACTCTAATTGAGCTACGACATCCTATTATTCAGAATCTTTTATCTTGAAATGTTAAGGTCTAACTTGAAATTCAAGATACTAAGCTGAAAATTCAACATTCAAGTAAGTATCTTGATAATTCCACTAAGTATATTTTAACTTCATATAAATATCTTTTAAATTTAACTTAGTATCTTGAAAATTTAATTTACTATCTTGAAAATAATTCATGTTACTATTTTGAAAATTTAACTTAATTTTGTTGAATATTCAATTTAGTATCAAGTTAATTGGTATCGTGAAAATTCAATTCAAGTAAATATTTCACTTGTAACTATACAACCTCAAAACTTAAATAACACGTTGCAATTATACTTGTTAATATCTTTAATTCAACTTTAAAACAAGAATATTTACAATATTTAAATCTTGTAATTACAAGTTTTGATCATTGGCATTGCATTGTACACATTCGAGATAATAAATTGACTTTTCAAGATATTGTGATGATTTGAAAACATTTTTAACTTAAATTTTCAAGATACCAAGTTGAATTTTCAAGATACCAAGTTGAATTTTTAAGATACCAAGTTGAATTTTAAAAAAACATACATGTATGTTGAATTTTCAAGATACAAAGTTCAATTTTCGAGTTCAATTTCAAGATTCTATGTTCAACTGTCAAGATAGGATCTTCAATTTTTTAGTTGAATTTTCAGAATAGTAACATGAACTTGTATGACATTAAAGGGGCAGTAGCACGTTTTTCGCTCAAATAAGTCGATGAAATGTATTTGAAAAATAATGTCATCAATAGTAAAACACCCTTCTCTTTTCGGAAAATCAAGATAAAAAGGAGTTTACATTGTTCGGTAAAGCCGTGGGAATGGTTTTTCGTACTTCGAAATAATATAATGTGTTCACAATAAAATGGCCGCCATGCAATTTTTGTTTTATATGCAACATCGGTATTATCACTACGGATAATTGGTTTGTGTAATAAGATGTTTTACCCACTAAAGTAAATATAAATTACATAAACTATCATTATAAATGGAAAATTTGCAAAAATAAAATTTGCAAAAAACGTGCTACTGCCCCTTTAAGTTGAATTTTCAAAATACTTAGTTTCAGTTGAATTTTCAAGATAAAACGATGCTTAATGCTCTTAAGGTTTTCCCGACAGACGGACAGATCTGTTTGTCGTTTTCAGGACTGATATCTCCTAACATATCTCTTTATCTTTATAATGTTTATCCCCTCACAAAGACATCATTATCAGTTTTTAACGATGTCATATCTTAATCCGTACATTTTGCTCCAAATTAGGAGATACTTTTGTCATAATAAGTATAAAAGTATGTGAAATTACAATTGGGAAAAACTACTTTTTCTTTCATCTAAGTCACGAGGTCTCTATATTTACGTTTAAATTTGATTAATAAAGTATTATAATTTTGTACATGAGGCCGGATGAATCAATCAGTCAAGAATGTAAAACAAATGTTTCTGAATCATTTTGTTCTCAGTGTATGTGTTACCAGTTTGGGTTTAATAAGATAATTTACTAAGTTTTGCTTTGATTTCTAACATATGTTTGCCGGTAGTTATTATCGTTTCGGGGAGATTTTATAATATAGCTATTTCTGTCTTCTGGTACTTGTAATTTATCCACTTAACTGTTGCGACTGTCATTGACCTCAACATGTTACGTGTAGTCGCCAATAGGTTAGCAAGGGCTTTTGTATTATACCATTTTTCTCGGGATTCAGGCGGCTGCGTTCAAGCGCATTCAATCTGACGTCAACAATTCTTGTTTTCGGTTTCAAACTACGATCATAAAACTTTCCTAATGTTTACGTAACTTTGTTTTAACACTTTCGGTATGTCGAAAGAAATATCTGGCTTTGTTGTCTGATACATGACATATGGATACATTCTGGGTTAGTTTTCTTTCTGACATAGTTTTCTTGTACATGACATATAATACATTCTGTTACTCTATACACTTTGATGAATGACGTTTGCTTTATTGCGGGACAAAAACGTCGATTAGACACAGATCAATGACATTTAAACTTGATACAGATAGTTTACTAGCGCTATACACTTTTATAATTGACTTTAGCCTTTGTGAACCTTCAGGTGTCCTGTCTACCAACGGCTTATTATATTCAAAAAGAAGATTGTTGTCTCTGAATGCAGGTGATGACATGAGTGATGCTTTCAACTGAGCAGCATCACCCTGTTGAGAAGGTGGTGAAAGTATGTGGTCACTTCAAGACACAATCAGTAATTTGATATAAGTCGAACATAAAACAACATAAAAACGCGTATAGCATTTAATCGGAAAACTGTTGACAGTTGCAACAAATATGCGATTGGACTGTCGAGGATATTCAATAACACACTTTATGATCCTACAGGGATCTCGTGCAGTCTTCGTTTCAACTTTACACAATGCCTCAACAGTTATGTTTTTTTTAATGAAACTTGTTCACTCAAATGTAATCTGCATCTAAAGCATGAGATTTTCTAGGGAAGCATTGAAATACAATAATTTTTATTGCATAATTGAACATTCAACCTCAACGCTTGTATGGTTTTGTATTTCGTAACAATGAGACATTGCAATCTTGTTTCCAAACGAAGGTTTTTCTATGCATGTGAGCTTATTTGCAATTATAGAGGACCAGTTCAATCACAGATGTACTTCATGTGAGCAATACGTAATACCTGCCAACATGCCTTCATTAATAATCAGTCTTATCCAAGCGGGTAAACATGAATTGCATCCGTATTCTAGGACGTGGCTACTTTAATGCCGGGGGCGGGATAGTGCAGTGGTTAGCGCGTTCGGCTTCGGATCAAGAGGTCCGGGGTTCGAATCCCGCCAGGGGCACGGCAACTTTGTCTGCAGTAGAGAACTGTTCTACACGTAGTACGGTTTAGGTGCAATGCTACACTGAATTTCAGCGTAGTACCACCCATGGTTCGCTAGTTCCAGCCGCTGCTCGCAGGTTTCACCGCAGTCCATAGCGTTGCGGGCTTTCTCCCTGCCATAAAACTAGCAGCCGCGATATAAGTGAAATACTCTTGAAAGCGGCGTTAAACCTCAACTCACTCACTCACTTTAATGCCATTCGCGAATTGCTTAGCTGTCAATTTATCAATGAGCAATTTAGAGCATACGTACTTCAAGTCACGTCAGTAAAACATTCTCAATCTATGTTGCCGAATCCGTATTTCCGAGCAAAGCAGCATATTAGAGTCGCCTGAACTGCCGTGTCGTCATGGCTTTGTGACGTGATTTTCCATGACGTCATTCAGTGACGATCCTATCTTGCATTGCCATATCATTGAACGATTGCTAATTTATGTTTTAACAAAAATTATTCTGCGATAGTATTTACAATATAAGAGAGGTGTTATTCTATAAACAATCCTAAAACTGACAATCCAGTACTGAAATATATTGTTATGGCCCAGTTAAGGCATATGACTGTCTAAATGCATTATGGGGTGTTTTTAAGGGCCAGTACTTGGTCAGAATAGGGCCAGTACAGATTCTCTTTTGCTTTTAATATTGGCCCAATACTGGTTCAGGCATGGCACGCCTTCTTTATGGGTAGTATGGCATGGTTTTGGTATGGTAAAAATCTAATATCCTTTAAATGAGAGTTCTATTTAAGACATCCACATGAATCTTTGTTTAAAACTCTGATAATTCTAAAATAACTATCCTATCCTCAAGTTTGGCTTGCATTAACAAATATTTCCATATGTTATGATATCATAAGATATATAAGTAGGCAAAACAATCACAAGTTCCATTTCTTTGTAGGCCTACTTGTTTCATTTGTCGTTAACAAATTTTAATACATATTTGATTGTGATTGACATCATGATAACATTAAAATATATTAGAAAATACCAATCCTGTTCAATGCAAAAATACAAGACTCCATACTGACTAATATATAATAATAGGTTTACTGTATGCCAGTTAACAATTTAAAGAATGGAAGGGATAATGAAAATTACTAAATCCACCTTGATTTATTAATTATTTGAATTTTGAAATTTACAGTGTGATGTATGAAAGGTACCAGGACATTAAAGGCCAAGCTGAATTGGACCAGTATAGGGAATAATACCGTTCCAGTAATGGCCAATATGGCCCTGTGCCTTTTGTTAGTATTCCGCCAGTACCACGCCAGTGTGTCAGAACCGGATGCCTGATTTGAGCCAGTAATGGATGCCTGTATCAGCCAAATCTGACCCAGTACTGGTCCAGATAGGATATGATTGGTCCGCCGTCGATCATTCTGATATTACAAATGACTGGACATGTTGCTGCATTTAAAACCCAAAACAATATGAGTAAACTAAAAACTGCGTCGTACTAAAATACTTCACAAGATCGATGGCGTTTCATCTCAACCCGGAGACGCAGGATGACATGACCAGTTGCATTGTGTACAAAACTAAATTATTCATATTCTTAACATGATTTTTAAAGCTTTAAATAAAAATAAACTGTTATTTTACATAATCCAGTAAAACCGACGCCAGTAAACTGATGACAAGTTTGTATCAGAATTAAAATCACACGATTGTTTAAATAAGTGTGACTTTGCTGTGACATTAACACAATCATTTCAACATTAATGATTTATTAACATACAACTTTAAAAACATTCCTCTAAAAACGACAGTGGAAATTATATCAAAACTGAAAATTAATGTGCATACAACTTTAAGCATATTGAGATAACTTTACAATACATAAATTAACTTAGATTCTGTAAGTTAAAATGACATCTAAGATTAATCCAGCAATATGTCTGTTCCTCTTCAGAATTTCATTATAGATAGGAAAGGTTGGTCCAAAACGATGGCTTCATCACGTTTTCATTTAAGAATTTTATGAAAAGTAAACATGCAGGTGATAAAAGGAGCTGGCAACACTGATTCCTGATTCAAGTGATTCCTCTTTCAAATAATATACAGATGAAACTCTTGAGATGAAATGGTTTCATCTTTTGCGACTGAAGCCTAGGGTCAGGCCAGCAAAGATTGAAACAAGAGGAATAACGTCATTTCTGTATGATATTACGTAACTTTGACATAACTATACGTGTTCCTTTAAATACACTGAATATGGATCAACATAGGGCCCTGGTGCTAACAGACAATCGCGAGAAATAAAACATGAGATCAGATTATCTCATTGTAATATAAGTAAATTCATGATTGAAGTTTAAAACTGTATGGTAGACTTACACTGGGTAAGTCTGTGGTTATCTCAAAACAATGTTCTAATTACCTTACAATACAGGGATGTATGCTCATACTGAAAATGTCCAGGTATGCTATTGACACTGAAAGCATTGCAGAAACGTTACATGATTGCTGTATCTAGTACCATAATTGCTACATGCAAACACATGTTCGCGCTCGTAGAGTGCATAAACATACAGTACTGTATAACTTCTAGCTGTACATCGTATATCTCAATTATTTCCTTTAACTTGTGCTACAACCTCTTAAGTTACAACATATATATATATATATATATATATATATATATATATATATATATATATATATATATATATATATGTATATATTATTGTTCTCGAAAGCGACAGGTTTCCAAAGTTTGACCATTCACATGTATTCCTGCTGTAAAAGTGCTACTGTATTTTATGAGTGAATGGACAGACAAGGTGTGGGACATTTTGAATTCTTTTTTAGATGGAGTCTTCTGGTAGACACAGACAAGGTCGCCCTTCAACAGCATACAACATGCTGTGATTGTGCGTTTATTTATAGAAAAACAAATAAAATACAACTTGTTCCCCTAGTTCTGTTACCTTCCGTTTCACAATTATCCAAATATTCCCTTTATCAACATCCGAGATAAGCTAAAAGCCTTGCCTAGTATATTCAAACTAAATGTAATATGCCTTAGATGTCGACTGCACTGCTGTTCACTTGCATGGCAGACAGAGTAGATTGGTTGCAATTTGATTACCTGAAACATGCTTATCTGGCATTAGAAGCAGATAACAACATATTAGACATACACACCTGTTTTCCGTTAGCACGATTTACTCTCGTTAGATAGTTGATGTTCTATTTAAGAGTGATATATTATTTCTGAAATTACTACAGCTTAATTGATAAATAAAAATAACTTTTTGTTTCGTAGTGGCGAAACAACGAGAAGCAGTCGAGCATATTTTATATACCTGAAGTAGTTTTGGAACAAAATTCATTTGAGGCATTATAAATGAATGCAACATCAAATAAGTATAAATCACAGCGATGTCAACGCTTCACTTGTCATTGCTATGTACCTACGTGTATATATACCTATGTACATTGTATACTTATATTCGGTATATTGACCACATATTGCTAAAGCCTATTCTTTAGCGCATATATTTAAAGCGGATAAGCTCGAAATCACGATACAACGTTATAACGTTTAAATGTGTTTGTATCTGTACTACATGTAATGATAGTAAATAAATGATAATGTAATTTGAATCGGAACACTAACTTGCCTCCCAAGAAGTGGGCATATACATAATATTGTATAACATGTTGATGTTCTGATAACCCTACTTTTATGTTTTAGAAATTATTTTAGGCAGTACATATCATGACTTATAAATGTACCAAAATATGTTAAATAATGCTCCTCACAACATTGTGTAATTTACTCATTTACTAATTTGGGTTACTTTAATTAACAAATATAATGCATTTTCAATGTTGTACATGGGTCGGTACGTAACATCACCTCACTCAAATATTCATCCTCAATCGACAAATATATAAGTACTTGTTTCAAATAAACAATAGTCTCTACATGTGCGAAAACCGAAACTACACGGCTCATTTACATGCACAGTAGTTATATGACCCATCAAACATTACCAACCAAAAATGTTTCTTTTGTCTAGTATCGATAGATTTCCACAATAGTTTGACTAATTGACGCGCTGGCCGCTGTGTATTGTTCAGTTTTCGATCGGAAATCACTTCTTTCACCTTTATATCAACACTTTACGGAGTCGATTAGCATTAAAACGGTAATTTGCAGCACGAGTCATATCCATGAAATAACACAATTCCTATATGTGACTCCCGACAGTTAACACACTGGATTTCCCTTTGTATACGGTAATAATTTGATTTAACACACATGTGAAGGACACATGCAACGGCACACGGGTGTGTGTTACTTACAGTAGTATTGTGTCCAAACAACGACCAGTTACTGAGAGATAACTCATGGAAACAGTCATCCTCGGTTACCCATGGTTTTATAGATGCTCCGTTACTCTCCACTATATCACCCATGGGAAACCTTATCAGGAGAATCTGTACTCAAATTACTCACCCTTGGCCGGCATGAGCCAACCAAACTGCTACGCAGCTTGGACCTGCGAGCAAATGACAATTCATATCACTCCGTTTCAAAGCAAGCGAGGTCATTGTGTTAACCATCCGTCACCGGTTATCTCCCTTGACCTTTTCCGTCTTATCCTATTGAACATTTTCTTTGGTTACTGACTTCGTCACGCTGGCCAAGGGCGGGTAATTTGAGAACAGATTCCCCTGATAAGATTTCTCCTGGGTGATAAAGTGGAGAGGAACGGAGCATATATAAAAACCATGGGTAACCGAGGATGGGAAACAGTGGATAGCGTCATATTTGCAGAGAAAGGAGATTTTATGACGCTTCACTCAATACGATTTAACAATCAATATATGAAAGTCATTTTGAATCATCGTTAAGGTTTAATTTAGTTATTTTTGATGGTACCTATCTTAACAACACATGTACGAAGTCGAAGTTTAGCTTGCTAATAATAATCAACGTGGACATGCTATCTAATTCGTTTTACGCAGACATTAAAAAAGAAGAGCTAGATCACATTATCGACACACGCTTCATTACAAACAGGAAATTGAAAGTGAAGTAAGAGTAACATTTCATAACGGCTTGCGGGGAACTTAATTCCATTTCTAGATGAAGTCATTCATATTAAATTATGAGCATCTCCTTCGGTTTATTATGTCTCATTCTTAGGACCGCGTTTTAGTCACTTCTTTCGTTACCCATTTAATTAGGGGACATGACAATGCTCTTACTTATGAGTAAGTTTTCCCTAGGTAACTTTACATAAATAAAGTATATAAACCTACCTTAGGGAATTCAGATTCATTGCTCAAGGTATAACCCACAGAAAATCAGGATATCGAAAATATTAAGAAATTTTATTGTGATTTAAACCCGTCCATTATTTTAGCACCAGCCTCAATTTTCACCAGTTACTATACCAGTTTTAAAAAAATTAACTGTTATGTTATGACCTGTTAAACAAGAATCACAATAGAAACAAGAACATCATTGAAATACTCATTTGATTTTTTAAAAAATCAGGTAGTTTAAGTAGATAATGTGTGTAAATACATGTACATGTAAATTATTTACAGATTATATAGGAAAACGAGTGTTTTGTGTATTTCAAGTGTCCATCATTTGTTGATATCATGTATATTTAGCAAACGTGATTATAACTCTTCAAGTTTTATTAGTTTTAGTATTAGTCGTACGTTATTCTATATTTTATTAAGCCCAAATGCGCGTTATATTGCTGCCGATAATAATAATATAATCATATAATAAAAGAAAATTCAAAAATTACGTTTAAAAGGCAATATTAATGGATTTTGTACGGTATCAGTTTTATCTTGTTTTGTTGTCTCTATAGTAAGCGATGTGTTGTATAGTTATTCTCCTGCAACGTCTGGTTATATATACTCACGTGAAAAAGAAACGTCCCCACATTAAAAGAGTATAAAACAAAATACTGCTGTCGGAGAAAGTAGATTTTGATTTCAGTTGATAGACAAATGTTTCGTTAAGACGTACACACCATTTCATACATCTGGGTGCTGAAATCGCTTTTTCAAAGGGGTTTTCTGGACATAATGTTTGGTATTTAAGATACAATCTTAAGAAATATGGAAATTATGTTACAATATGATGTTGTCGACATACATAACGTGCTTGGACTTACATTTGTCGCCACATCTTTAATGCGGGACGTCACAAAACAAGCCGAAAAGCCCGTTCTGACTCTCCTATCTCGTCTAGTTGAGGAGATTCGAAAACGATGATTTCTTAAAACGTGTATTTCTCAGAAATATGAACAAAATCTATAATGTTTTGAAATTTCAAACTTACTTTTGTCGGCTTCTGAAGACATTACGGAACTCTGTTTCAGTCGTATGTATAGCTCATGGGTTGAAATATCTTTTATTTTGTATGGGACGTTTCTTTTGCACGAAACTTTCAAAATTTTCATTTCATCTTGATTGTATATTATCGATTTATGGATACATTACTACATGTATATAAAACAACATATCTACAAATTTGTCTCTGTGTATGACCCCGGGGTCATCTTCGCGTGAGTGGACCACGGTCAGTGGAAGAACTGACGACAGGGTGAGACTTCCGCTGTCACCATCTACCCAACGAGTCAGTTGCTATACATAGACACCGAGTTCAGACGTCGGTCAGACTCACGTGGGAGCTCCGCAACATCACGCGCTCTTGAATATTACAAGTTTTAGCAATATCAACAGCGACGAGTTCTAGTCTTCTCAGTACAGTGTGACACTGACAGCTAGAGAACATGGAGGTTTTAGGCGTCAACATTCCCATGATGTGGACTCTGCTCATCGGCTGTGTCGGCCTTGTTTATGTGTAAGTAGGTCATATCTTTACTCGGCGCAGGGCGGCTTGGTCTGCGTATTGACATTTAATTTCGATACATTCCGACTTCCGAGTGCTGTCAACAACTCAGATCCGCCTTTTTATGTTTTTTTTCTTTTAAACCAAGATTGGATTATTTCACCAGAAAAGCCAGCTTCTGTTTTATATGTATAATGACAGAGCACAGTACACGGTAAACATGCATGCACCCTCTATAGATGACTGAGTTCCAGGTATGTAGTGAGGTATTTATTGGTTGAGTAAATATACGTGTATATCAAGTGCGACCTGTGGTTGTCACCTCGAGTGTTTGAAACCTACCATATAGGCCTACTGCAATGATTCGATATAACGTATATTTATTATATACTGGTTACAGTAACATTCAGTAACATTATTCATGATGTCTTACAGTGATTGTCTCATTTTTTACTAACAACAGTGTAATGGTAGCCAAGTTTCGTCCTATCGCCTTATAGGGCATTCCAATGCATACCAATAATTTGATTTCTGAGATCCATTGACAGTCGTCTTTGTGCCATGTTCAATACATATGCTTGAATGGCTATAGAAAGCAACGTTACATACCACCAAATGCAGTTGGGCCATACTGCTTTTTGTGATCCTCGAGCGTAGCATGTTGCACGTGCATGCCCCGAACGTGTAGGCGCGACTGTCACGCATCACTGGTTGGAACGTATCGCACAAATACTACTCTTCTCATAAATGAACTTGTTTAACTATTTTAAATATTCTCGAAAAGATATCATCACAAATATCAGGGGGTGCTTAACTTTTTTCTTTGTGTATATTATTGTGTAACCATGGGCCACCTTTGTGAGAATCACTATTTGATTACACTTATTACATTTATTTTTACATTGATTGATTACAGTTGATCTACATGTACACTTGTTTAATAAGTGTTAGTTTCTTCCAACAGTTACGGGAAGAGACGGAACCGGCTGTTGAGAGATGCAGGCTTCCCGGGACCGGAGCCCGATATATACCTCGGAACACTTCGCCAGTTTATGACAGAGGTTTGTGAGAACTTCTCACTTTACAATCCCATCAGAGATAACATGTTATGACACTTTGGCCGACCGTATATATCGTAAACAATGAACAGTGAGTTTTACAATGAAGAAAACATACATAGTACTGTCGAAAGTAAACTTGCTTATTGCAATGAACGACGTTTCGGGATAGACACCGACATTTATTGCTTATCAGATATATCCCTTGATTTTCCTTCATCCTTTCATCTTCACAATGTTTAATATGGCTCTTAAATAGGCTGTAGCACATTTTTTTTGCAAATTTGAATTTTTAAAATTTCCCACTTATAATGGTAGATTATATCATTTACATTCACTTCAGAGGATTAAACATCTGTTTACACAATCCAAGTATCCGTAGTGGCAATAACGGTGTTGCCTATAAAGCAAACATTACATGACGACCATTTTAATGTGAACACCTTTTATTATTTCGAATTTTCGAATTACAAAAAAAACGATTACCATGGCTATACCGAACCACGTGCACTCATATTTAACTTGATTTTCCAAAGAGAGAAGGGTGTTCTACTATATTGTATTGGTGATATTAATTTTCAAATGCATTTCATCGACGTATTTCAGAAAAAAAAGTACTACTGCAACTTTAAGGAAGATGTTAAAATACATGATGATATAATTTGATTCGGATTGGTTTTAAATACGTTTCAATTGGACTAATGTTTATTCAGGGGCGTTTAGGAGCCCGCATGACTATATACGTAATGTGTCGAAAATAATATAGTGATTAACATTGCATTGTATTTTAACCTCTTCAATCAATCCGTAAAACTCGTTCCTTGTTTCAGTGGCCTTGTACATGAAATGTAAATTAATGTGTTTTTCAGAACTGATTTAAAACGAATTCACTACATAATTAATTAAATAGACTGGCTGTTTGTCTACATAATGAAAGGGGGTACAGATGTGCCCGTCAAGTCCGCATACTGACGTTCAATACCACTTCATTCCAGGGCATCGACTTTGACAACACGCGCGGTAAAAAGTATGGACCTGTGTATGGGTGCGTATACATATATCCCCAGTAATCTAACTGTGAAGTTTGCTGATGACGCTGCCTTGGTAATACTCAATCAAGATAATGAACTTTCTTACAGAGATAATATCAAACACGTTGTGACCTAGTGTGAGGCAAATTTTCTAATGTTAAATGTTAAAAAACCCCAAAAGAACTTATTATCAACTTCAGGAACAGCAAAAGCGTTCCTAACTCGCCATGTATCAATGGTGACAATGTGGAGATTGTTAATGAATATAAGTACCTTGGCACACTAATATAAGGGTAAGCCATGATACTGTCTGTGTAAACCCTCCTGGAGGGAATTACAATGTTGTAAGTCCCTCGTACCGGGTGATATGGTTTAGAAAGGTCGTTTCAAGTATCACGTTATATGGCTGGTAGGTTGATAATATAAGGATAAGTCATGATACCGAGGATATGGTAAGGTTGTGGACCCTGATAGGAAGGAAAAACCCGAGGATGCGAAGGTAAGTCCCCCGTACCGGGTGATACGGTTTAGAAAGGTTGTTTGAAGTATCACGTTATATGACTGGTAGGTTGATAACAGATCATAAATTGAATTAGAAGGTTAATACTGATGCTGTTTTCAAAAAATGTCAACAAAGATTACACTTCTTGCGCAAGTTGCGATCTTTTAATGTAAATGAGCATGTATTATCACTATTGTATCATTGTTTCGTTGAAAGCATTTTAACTTTCTCTTTCCAATGTTGGTATGGTTCCTTGTCTCTAGTAAACAAATCTCGTTTAGAAAAAAATTGTTCTAATCGCTGGTAAAATAGCAAATTTGCAAATCTACCATATCTATTTGGAAAAAGAGTGTTGAAATTATCCCTGAAGATTTTACATGATCAAGATCATGTTTTACATGGTAAACTGTCAAGCTTCTGGAAGGAGATATTTACTACCCCGTTTTAAAACCAAAAGAGTGCAAAATACATTTATTCCTTTCAATATTCATCTTTTGAATTATATTTAATTTATTCCAGTTTGATTGTTCCATGTACATACAATATATGTGTATAACTTGTACTGTTTGTCTATAATGTACACGAGCTCTGTAATAATACAAAACGAATTCATTTCGGGGAAATAAGGTATTATTATTATTTTTATTATTATTATTTTAGACGTTTAAATGTAGTTATTTATTTTGAAACTTTACATTAATGGTAGAATTGCTAAATGTTCAGTGACTGCATTCCTATCAAAACGTTTGCTTTTAACACTCAAAATATCAATTAAAAAGCTGACTTAGGATTCACACTATCAACTTCAACTAAAGAATTCCGCTGCGCCACAGCTGATTTTGTTGTTGATGGGATGTATATTTCACCTATGGGATCCATGTAAATGTACATTTGGTCCTATCCACATCCTCAAATATGAACCTGACAGGCAATATCCCTAAAACATACGTCTTGACCTTCTTCAAATTTGAGCAAATAATATACAGAATACTTCCTTCCATCTAATACCATTTTATCAAACTCGTGAATGATTTGGTATATAAGTCGTTCGTTCTATACCAAATCATACACTCGTTTAATAAAAAGGTATTTCAATTGAAGGGCGTGTTAGTATTCTGTATATGCATTGAGTTTTAATATCCCCACATCGCAACTGACATGCCATCAAAACTGACTTCATTTATATTAAATCTTAATACGGCACTTCCATCAAGCAATGAATTGAGTTTCAAATAGTGGGGGTCGTTTAATCATTACAGGGTGTGGCTGGGAGGTGTACCAGTGGTAAACGTTCTGGATCCAGAAATACTGCGCGAGGTCTTGGTGAAGGACTTCGACACCTTTACAGACAGACTGGTAACTGTTTCACAATTCTCTAAAAACGACAGATTCTTTACGTATGATCTGTTTTGTTCGAGTACCGTTCTTGGTCTCACTGACTCCGATCACTCTTGGTGTTTTATGATTGTTGAAACCGAATTCCGTTAAAAAGTAATCGAATCTGTAGCTTTAAAACGCTTGTCGACTGCAGGCAAAGCAGTGGATGAAATTACTCGGTAATCTCTTAAGAGTAAGGATGTTATAACAATGTAAATCCATCCTCAAAGGGCATGGTGTTCAGAGTAATCACCCATTTTCCATCTTGTCAGGATTTCGACTTGGACAACTACCCTCTAAATCTGGGTATCTTCAACCAGAGGGGTGCTACCTGGAGAAGATTAAGGAACATCATCAGTCCTACTTTCAGTGGAAGCAAACTCAGACGGGTTAGTGTGATTGTCTCGCGACTCTCTCCCTTGTATATCATTCAACGTTAAAGTCTCCTTAAACATTTCCCATAAACGATTCTCTTTATCCCTTGTCCTCTTATTCTAGATGTTTGTCTCTCGCAGCCAACCTGTTACTGTCTTGGTTTGTATATTGTTCAAACAGACACACAATCGTGACAATGGAAATCAGCCCAAATGTCACTATCACCTAGATCTATCAGTGTGGAATTGGGAATTGCATTTAAGTGACCCTCATAAAACTGTGTATGTGCTTCCGACATCCGCATACATGATGCGAATTAAAATGTCACTAGCTGCTCCATAGATTTATAATTTACATTGCCATGTATTTCTTCTAAGATTATCTGAAGTCATGTGCATATAGGTTACAGAAGTCTGTACGGGAGCCGTTTTTTTAAGTCTTCGTTTACTTACAGTTTGTATATATATCATCACAGGACATAAAACTCAGTCTGATGTAATGTCAGGTATGTAATGTCATCTAATGGCAAAGTATAATGGCTAAGTAACACAATCAATCATGTGAATTAATCAACCAAAATAAGAGGAACATGACTCAGTTAATTGTTTCTCAGTCTCAAGTCTTAAATAATAGACTGAGTGAATAAAACAGAACACAGGTTACTTCAAATTTCAATTTTAATCAAGTCAAATCTGAATTCATATCAAATTCTAGTTTTCCACATCACCCAGTGATGTAATCGCTGTAATCACATTATTTAACATCCGAGGGTTATACCAATGCCATTTATTCAGTTTCACGGACGACCCCTTTACAAAAAAAATATGAGGTGCATGTATGAGCTTACTCACTGTAAAATAACTGACAGATATTTACTCAATAACGGGCCTCCAGTCAAACTACAAATTCTTACAACTTTGGATGATAAAAATTACAGTACATACATGTGTCGTCGAGTGGTTTTTCGCTTGTTGTAGTACGTTCCAAGATAAACCACTCGGATAGGACAATAATGTGAGGTCCCTTTAAGTATGGGGAATTACTCTGGTAGAGCAACTCAATGTGGCATGCACCTTAAAAACAGAGAGGATCTGGGTTCAGGCTTCTTTAATATACAGACGTCGCAGTTAACATGATATGGTTATAACTGCGACTCTACACCTCTATTTGTACCCAGACCCTATTGGTAGCTAAAACAGATTAACTGCTATGTACTATTGGTAATCCTTAACATAAAACATAAGTGACCCGTTAGCAACGTTAAACCGGCCGGAGCTAATCCTTATTAAGTTTGGAAGGTCCTGATATGGTTAAATGAACTAGTGCATATTGATATATAATAAATGATAAAATCAGATATTTACAAGCTATGACAATACCTCCCCGCTTGGGAAGCTTTTGTCCGCAAAAGTTACATAATGAAACTGAAAGTACACAAAAATATTTTGAAATAAACAAAGGTCAAATAATTTAACAAATTACACACTCACACAAAGGCATAATATATTATAGCAGGCTCTCAAGTTTAGGATACAATGTTTGAGGCGATGTGCAGGTACCCTTGTCTGGGTTTAAGAGTTGGAAAAATCCTCTATGAATCAATAAAATATAGGTTGATATTGGCATTTTAATCATTTTGCGTAATTTATATGCATCAAGGAGAGAGACTGAGATCTGGTTGGGGACGTGGAGGGGAGTCTCAGTTACTTTATTTTTGACAAGGAAATTGGACCACTCCATGGTTACCTTAGGAAAGAACCATCCATCTATAGCGATGTGATTAATAGTGTGTGGTGCAGAGATGGTCCAGTAACTGGGACATAGAGACAGAGAGATGATAGGGATCATAACACAGTCATGTCCAGTGGTGATTTCCACTGCAAGACAATTAGCATTGGATGACCGTT
This sequence comes from Gibbula magus, assembly GCA_936450465.1. Lineage (NCBI taxonomy): Eukaryota > Metazoa > Mollusca > Gastropoda > Trochida > Trochidae > Gibbula > Gibbula magus. The sequence goes on along the minus strand of OW388290.1, from coordinate 30,203,527 downwards.
TCTTAAAAAGAAGAATACACACAATGACAGTTAGAAGGAATACTATAATCCCTAAAAGAATAGCCATATGATGGTCTGTTAGATCAGAGATGGAAAGAGAAGAAGGTGTAGTTGTTGGATGTTCTTGATTATAATCGAAGGAGGGTTGTACAGACTTTGCTTTGCCAGCTAATGATAAGAGGGCGACCTGTGTGGCTAGTGTTCGCATTTTAAAGAACATAAGTATAATAAGAAGAATGGAACAGCCAGCGAGGGCGGAAGCACAAATGGCAATGATAGATGTGGTATCAGTCCAACTGGTAGGGATAGAAAGCTGTCCCTGTAAAAGTGGTTCCACAAGATTTGTAAATGCGGTGTCCTGTTTCTTTGCAGTGTTGACCATGCGTTTCAAGTTGAGATGTTGTTGGTTATCCTGAGCAAGAAGAGAACTAAATTGGTGGTTGTAAAGATGAAAGTCGGGAATATTTGAAATGGAAACAGCTTTTTTGAAATTAGTATCACCAGCTATTGTGGCCAATGATTGTTCATTAAAGAAATGTTGCAGTAAAGCTAGGTTCACTGGATGAAGGCGAGTAATGTGATTGCTATCGTTATGGCATTTTGCAAATGAGGCTTGCATGTAAAGGTTTTCTGTGGAAATAGAACAGGAACAAGGTGTTTTTATAAGACAGAAGGTACATCCAGTAATCATGCGTTGTGAACCTGGACATGTGAGGGATAGAGTAGGAAGGTGGTACACAAGTGTTGAAGAATGATCTATGTCAATAAGTGCCGATGGTTGTGGTTTTTGAATGTAACGGAAGTTACATAGACCCTTTACCTGATGACGGTTATTCTGAAAGAGTGCCAACAAGCAGGAAGGTATGGTGACTGGTGACATAGTGATACGATGGGGACAGTGTAACATGTTGTCTCCGTTGCATAAAGAAAGGTGAGTATCGGATACTAAGGCATAGTATTGGTTGTCCTTTGATACTGCAAAATAATCTGGTGTGTCTATAAGTTGAGTAGAATGATGGGATGTACTTTTTATGGGGACTGGAAACGAAAGTACCTTATACAGATGGAGGGGACCTTGAAAAGAGGAAAGGGGAAATTTCAAGGATATATACAATTGATTATGATGTCGTGTGAAAATGAATTGGGCATGGGAGTAATAAAAGGTGGGATCCGTTTGCAGAAGTTGAAAACTGCGGTGATGCTCTCTGAGAGTTGCTGATAGATGATGAATTGTCTGAGTTAAGACTTCAGGAGAAATAAGAAGTGGAGATAATTTCCCATTAGTCAAAGACATAACACCTAGTTTGAGTTCTTCAAATTGGTTCACTACCAAGTTTGCCTGTTCAATCTGTTTCGTGATTAAACCTAGTAGGGCGAGGGAAGCAGACTTGAAGGAGTTAACATCCTTTTCAAGGGTAATGGTGGCAAATTGAATGGCGTTGTGGTTATTCTTTATGGCTGCTAAAGCATTATTGAAGCGAGAATCAGTAAGGGACATAAATGAGGACAAATGCTTCGAATGCTTGCTAAAGGTGTTTGACAGAAGTGAGTTCTGTTTGATGATAGCATTGATATGTTTGGCAAGCAAATTGACATCGTCAGTGGTTGCTGTGCCAAATAAAGATTTTGAAAAACTTCCAACAAAATTCAGTAACCCTCGTTTGGTTCTACCGGAAGACGCTGGCTTCTTTGATGGAATAAGATTAAAAATATGAGTTTTTGTAGCAGTAAGTTTAGCTACACAACTGGATTTTATGACATTTAAGTGTGTCTGCATCTGGTGAACAAGAGTACATGTGGTATTACCAGAGTGGCAGCCATGAATGTTTGGCAAGCTTGGCGCTGAAGGGATCTTCACCTGGTAGGTATGAGTCCAGTACTCCGTTGAGAAGTGCACCTTTTCTGCAGGTCGAAATAAAATGCCATAGTTAAGCCTTGGAATGGGCTTGTCGTGTCCATTTGCTGTGCAGACGGTTAGCAGAATCCAAAAGACAAGCCAGAATAATGCCATTGTTCCTAAGCAAAAAAAAGAAAAAGAGATAATAAGTCATAATAAGAAGGAACCGAAAGTTTTAATGAGATGTGATCAGCATCAAATCAACAGCACTGTTATGTTGTCCTTACGTTTGACTCGTGACTCATGATCGAAATAATGCTTAGAACTACAATTGACAATCAAAGAAAGAATTTGGAGGCAGTTATTCGTTTTCTTTTATGGCCATCTTGGGTTTTCCGAATGTGAAAGTCTGTGATTAAACCAGGACCAAGATTACATGAAGGTTCCCATGATGGTTTGGAATGATTTTTCCACTTGATGAGGTAAAACCGTTGCTTTTTAGAAAGTTTTGATCTCATCACTCTTTCTACTGGAAAGAAGTTACCAGTTTTCACTAGAGGTGTTGAAGTGCTTGATTGTGGTTTTGGTGCACTTGGTAACGTTTGTGTGCTTGAAGGTGTGGTGCTTGGTGCAGTCCTTGGTGCAGTGCTTGGTGCAGACTGTGCAGGTAGTGGTTGGTGTGAGTCGTGAGCATTGTGTGAGCTTTTTGAACAAGGAGGGCTGCTCGTGAATTGTCGGCGTTCTCCCTGTAGATTTGTGTCTCTGTCACCATCTGTAGCGCTGTCAGAAGGTACAGGAATCTCGTCAGGTTCTTGACCTGAAATTGGCGGGACTGTGCGTGTGTTTGCCTCACCAGTATTGTCTTGACGTGGCTCTGGTTGTTGTTTGTCAACTCGGTGGACCACTGGCTTCAGACGATTAGCATTGACAAGTGATTTATGCTCTGTGTCGTCTGAGCATAGTCGTAGTTTGTAGGTATAGTTTGGTCCTATGGAAGTTATGTAATAAGGACCTTTCCAAGGTTGTGCCAGTTTAGGTGATAGACCTTTGTCTATTGCCGTGTTGTGCAGATAAACCTGCTGGCCAACGGTGAAAGATGGTTCTTTAGCTTTAACATGTTGCTGTTCCTTGTCAATTTCTTGACTTGCTGCCATGTTTTCTCTAGCAATGGCTTTAGCAACTTTCAGGTTGTCAATGAGATCCCTGAGGTGTGATTCAGCATCTTTACCTAAAGATGGCTTAGGTAATAATGTTGTATCAAATGGAAGATGCATCTCTTTACCAAACAGAAGGTAGTGGGGTGTGAAACCAGTTGATTTGCACGGCGAGGTTCTCATGGCCATTAGAACAAAGGGTAAAATATCAGCCCAGTTTTTCTGGTCTGGTTGACAATAGGACTTTAGAGCCTGTGCAATTGTTGCATTTCGCCTTTCAACCATTCCATTGCATTGAGCATGATATGAACTAGTATGAAGATGTTTGACTTCCAAGATTTCACAAATAGCATTGACCAATTTAGAGGTAAATTGACGACCTCTGTCAGTCAGAAGCGATCTTGGGGCACCATACCTAGAAAAGATCTCATTGAAGAGTACCTTCGCTACTTCAGTTGCTTCTTGGGTCTTCATAGGGAAGGCTTCGATCCAGCGAGAGAATGAATCTACTGCTACAAGGATATATTTGTAGCCCTCGTTGGTTTTGGGAAGTGGACCAAGTATGTCAACATGAAGTCTAGAGAATGTATCTTCAATAGGTAATGGAACCAATGGTGCTGGCTTGGCATGAGTGAATCTCTTGGAACGCTGACAAACATTACATGACTTGACATAGTCTTCAATGTCCTGGTACAGTCCTGGCCAGTAGTACTTTGCCATGATGGATTGCCGAGTGGAGTCTCGACCAAAATGACATCCGCCTGCTTTAGCATCATGATAAGCATGCAGCAAGTGCTTCCTGTCTGCAGTAGGAACTGCTAACTGCGTTACCATAGGAGCGCGGTTTGCTTTGGTACCCCTGTGTTTTGGTTGAAAGAAATGATAGAGAATGCCATCTCGCAGGTCATATTCCTGGGAACGCCCTTGGAGACCTTTGACCTGTGCTGGAGTGTAATGTTGTGGAATCTCATCTTTTGCAATGAAATTGATTATGGGCTTCAAGTCGGGTGAATTGCTTTGTCTTTCAGCTAGGTCTTTGTCGTCGAATGCTGCCTCAGCAGTTTGGGCGAATTGACCAGAGGAGTTTTCCTCAATAGAATAGACAAAGTCAACTTGAAGTGGTTGAGATGAAGATGGAGTCTCTGCTGTGAATTCAGGTGTGTCCAGATAGATAGATGATGGGAATAGCAAAGACTCATCCTGGGTTACAGAAGCGACAAGCTCAGCCGATGTATCTGACTCTGCGGGTGTGGAAGGCTTTGACTGAGCGAGTGAAGCGACTGGTGGTGAAGGAAAGTTATCAGTTTCAGGAACAGATGTTGGGGATGGGTACGTCAGTCTTGATAGTGCATCAGCATTCGTGTTTGACTTGCCTGGTCGATGTTCAATGTCATAGTCATACTCCTGAAGCATTAAGGACCATCTAGCAAGACGACCAGTCTCAGCTTTGATGTTCTTAAGCCATTTGAGTGCACTGTGATCAGTGTAGACTTTGAATTTCCTGGTAGCAAGATAAACACGGAAGGTGCGGATTCCTTCAAGAACTGCTAAGCATTCAAGCTGAGTGATTCCCCATTTCATTTCTGAAGCGTGGAGAGCACGTCCTCCGTAGCATATGACATGTTCCTTGCCTGCAGAATCCTTTTGACCAAGAATGTATCCGATAGCTGATGTGGAAGCATCAGTAGTCAGAATGTACGATTTTTCTGGATCAGGATAGGCAAGAATTGGAGCTGAAGTCAATGCTTCTTTAAGCTTAATGAAAGCTGACTGACAAGATGGAGACCATGAAAAGGGTGTGTCCTTTTTGAGGAGATTGTAGAGAGGTGCTGCAATTTTTGAGAAATTTGATACAAACTTCCTATAATAGCAGGCAAGACCTAAAAAATGTCTAACATCATGTACCTTTTTAGGTTGTGTAATTTTGTTTACTACCTCAATTTTTGATTGGTCAACTTCAATGCCATCCTTGCTGAAAATATGCCCTAAGTAAGTTACTTTTTTGGCTGCAAATCTGCACTTACTAGGTTTGAGAGTAAGACCTGCTTCTTTAAGTTTAGCAAAGACACATTTCAGATGACTGAGATGTTCTTGAAAATTTTTGGAATAAACAATTATGTCATCGACATACACTAGCACAAATTTCCAATTCATTTCTTGTAATGCCCTGGATATTGTTTGTTGAAAGGCTGCTGGAGCATTTTTAAGGCCAAATGGAAGACGATTAAATTCAAAGATGCCATGTTGTGTGATAAACGCAGATTTGTGTTTAGTTTCAGGGTGTAGTGGTATTTGCCAAAATCCACTAGCACAATCTAGCACTGAAAATATTTTACTATGTTTTTCACCAATTGCATCGATGACGTCATCAAAACGCGGAAGAGGAAAAAATACTGGTTTCGTTACAGCATTGAGCCTTCTGTAATCTACGGCAAAACGATAACTACCATCAGATTTCCTTACCATTACAACTGGCGATTGCCATTCTGACGAACTAGTTTCAATGATACCTGCCTCTAACATTTTCTGAATTTGTTTAGCACATTCTTGCTTAATCTCTGGAGATTGACGATAGAAGGTTCGCCTGATAGGAGAAACATCCTCAGTTTCTATACGATGTTCATGAAAATGAGTTTTTCCTAATTCAGACCAATCATGTGCAAAAACTGATTTCTGAGACTGAAGAAAGCACTGTAATTGATGTTTTTGAGTATCAGTGAGATCAGAATCACTAAGGTCAAAATGTAAAGGAGAAACATCTGGAATGGTAGGGCTGACAGAATTGATATGAGGAGCATCATAGTTGTTTGAAGTGAGAAGAGACAGAAAGGAAGGATCAACAACTGATGCAGAGGCTACTATCCAACGACGGCTTAATGTCACAGGATGAAGAGTTGGATTGAGAAATCGCATACAGGTTTTACCTTTAGAGTTCTGTATGAGGCACTTGGCTCCTTGAAGGTTCAGATGGTTCAATCCTGGAAATGGCTCCAGAAGGATGAGCTCGTCTGGAGGACAACGTGAGAGAGTGACTGGAATGTCCGCCTGAGAGAGAGCCGGTATTTCAACTGACTTCGAAGGTCTCGCTAATCCAACACTTGCCTCTACTAAGGAGACACAATGCAATCCATTGTTGAGGGTTACAGTGCGAGATGGGATATCAATGTTGACCTGATTTGCTTCAAGAAAGTCCATGCCTAGAATGATGGTATGATGCAGAGAAGAAAAGATGTGAAACTTCTGAGAATAACAAAGATTATTTATTTTGACTGTAAGATTGACAAACCCAATGACTTTGTGTCGCTCACCTCCGACACCTATGACTTCCTGCAAGTGTGATTTCTGAAAAGACGATTCTTTGATACCAATTTTATTCAGAAATTTAGTGTGCACACATGATATTGAAGCTCCAGTATCGAGCAAAGCTGTTGTCTTACAATGTTTCAAGCGAATTTGTATAGTGTTCTTAATCAAAGGAGTGGATGTTGAAGCAATATAAACTGGTTCAGCAGAACCGGAAGTAAGTTGCTTAGAGATGGCACTTACTGAAGGTTTTTCTGTAGCACATGAAGGAGGAGGATCAATCTTCTGTGGCTGCCTGACTTCAGGTCGTTCCTGAAAATCAGGCTCGATTCCCTATTGTGAATTGTCATGGCTCAAAAATGCTCTAACACAGATGGATCTGTGATGGCCTGTATAACCACAGAATGTGCAGACTGTATGTCTGTGGGGACAGTTTCGATGATCGGTGCACTGTCCTCCACAGCCTGTACATCTGCGCCTAGCTGTTTGAGCTGGAAACATTTGGGAATGAGAAGGTAGTTGAGCTGAAGAAGATTGAGAAGGATGGTCTTGGGAAGCAGACGAATTAAGATGGAAGGGTGCAGTGTTCTGGTTGGGCATGAATGGTTGGGCATGGGTATTGAAATGATGTACCGGGTGGGATGGGGTTGTTTGGTAATAGGGAAAATTATTCTGTTGAGGTTGGCTGTTGAAATGTTTGGGATGAGAGTGAAAATGATTACTCTTATGGTGAAAGTTCTTATGTTTGGGATGCCTATGTTGCCTGTCGGTAGGTGCTGGTTTAGAGTTTAGAGAAGCTGCAGCTACAGTTGCTTGTGTGGCTATAAGAGCATCTATGCTAGCACATAATTTTGCTACAGGGTCAGAGGTATTGGCTTGATCTGAGACTGCCTGAACAGAGTGCTCAGCTAATTTTGCACATGTCCGTACCTGATCTAGCGTAGCAGGTTCTTTTAGTATTACCTGCTGCTTTAGAGCAGGTACAAGACCATTGACTGCAATAGCCACTGCCAAATGATCGGGTATACCCCTGTCAAATGTGGACTGTTGCAGTCTACTGAAATAATCAGCAACAGATTCGTTCTGCTGCTGATAGATCGACAGAACTGACAAACTAAATCTTTTATCTGCCTGAAAGTATGTCAAGAAGGCGGATTTCACAAAGTTAAAATTCTTTCTATTTGTATTAGAAAGGGTTAAATGCCAACTTTTGGCTGTGCCTGTCAGTAAAAATGGCAGTACTAAACAGGCACGTTCCTCGTCGTACTTGTTGAGCTCAGTCCACGCCTCAAAGTCCTTCCACCAAACCTGAGCATCTTCTGACCCACTGAATTTTGGCAGCTGAACATGAGACATCTCTGGTTGTTCGTTCAGGTGTTCAGCACTGGGTGGAGCACTCGGTGTGGATGACGTTGATGGCGTGGAGGAACTTGACAGTGTTGATGAAGTCAGTGACGTTGATGAAGTCGGCAACGTTGTGGTCGTCGGCGTTGATATAGCTGTAGGTGGTTGTGATGAAGATGTGGATGACGTCACAGTGTAGAGTGGTTGCACGTGCAAAGGTGAGTCAGACTCATTTGATGAGGTGGATGTGCTGTCAGATGGTTGAAGTTGGTCAGGTGACTCACCTTGTGCACTCCTCAGCTTATCTTTGTAATTCTCCGGTGTTCGGCCAGGCATTGAGTTGTCCGGGATGGGATTGTCTCACCAGCTGTCGTCGAGTGGTTTTTCGCTTGTTGTAGTACGTTCCAAGATAAACCACTCGGATAGGACAATAATGTGAGGTCCCTTTAAGTATGGGGAATTACTCTGGTAGAGCAACTCAATGTGGCATGCACCTTAAAAACAGAGAGGATCTGGGTTCAGGCTTCTTTAATATACAGATGCGCAGTTAACATGATATGGTTATAACTGCGACTCTACACCTCTATTTGTACCCAGACCCTATTGGTAGCTAAAACAGATTAACTGCTATGTACTATTGGTAATCCTTAACATAAAACATAAGTGACCCGTTAGCAACGTTAAACCGGCCGGAGCTAATCCTTATTAAGTTTGGAAGGTCCTGATATGGTTAAATGAACTAGTGCATATTGATATATAATAAATGATAAAATCAGATATTTACAAGCTATGACACATGTAACAATTTGTATCTGTAAACACGATTATCACGAAAGCTACAGAAATGTGTAAGTCCCATACACTACCGTTTCATTTCGTTAGTGACAATACATATACACAGAATATACAATACACAATAAACTTCTGTTCTGTCGATTATATGGCCCGGTGGTGGAAATTTGTCCATTTGGTAATGTTTGATGACACTTTACCAACAAATTGGTTTCCCCTCTGTGAACAGAGACGAGATAATAACACTGCAGTTTTTACATGTTTTACAGTTTTTACATGTACACAAATGTTCGCTTGTACATCCAACGACATAAGGTGTTGTTGAGCCGATGGTTCATTTTCACCAGGTAATCAGCTCAATGACAATTAATCTATTACAAAGACAGTATCTGTCGTTGAGATCTACGTCTTGGTAAATCTACGACTTAGGTTTGATTACGTTTTCTTCCTAAATTCAGATGTGTCCCGGACTGACCAAGTGTGCTGACCACCTGACCACTAACCTACAAGACGTTGCTCGGAGAGAAGAGATCGTTGATATCAAAAGGTCAATCAATCAATCTTAATTGCAGTACATACATGTATGAGTAGTACAGTCATAAAATGTTCTTTTCTATAACGATATATTATATATATAATTTCTCTATGGATGTAAGAAATCTGTGCTTATTCCAGTATTTTAAACGCCCGAAGTACTTGACATCAACGTTTTATACTCTGAATATATTTATTAATACAGATATTTCGGTGCGTTTACGATGGATGCTATTGCGAGCTCAGCTTTTGGGATTGATTGCGGTTCACAGAGCGACTTTGACAACGCATTTGTAACGGAAACCCGAAAGGTTTTCGACAACAACTTCTTGGAAAACCCAATTATTTTTCTTATGAGTAAGTATTAAACTTGTTCGTGTTCAGAATTGAAGAGTCAGGGGTCGGTCGCCTGCTCATGTAATCTAAACCTGTCGAAATCTGCATTCACTTACTGATAAGGCTCTGATATCAATAATTCATCCTTCAATGTCCTTGAATGCGTTAAACAGGCTAACGTGGTCATTCACAAATGACATGTTAAGGCTCAGCCTTCTTGGACAAAACAATGCTCTTTTGAAAAAGCAAGAATATCGTCCTGATACGGTATCGTTGAACATATGTGAGTGACCCACACTCGTAACCGATTTTCTCCAAATTCTTGATTTTTGGTTTCGAACCAAGTGATATTATTGACATCGTCAGTATGAAATGTGGTGGGCCATATTCGTTGATTTTGTTCTGTATCTGCGGCCGATAATGAATATAACAACATCTTTAGCGTCTGTTCGGTTTTAAAGATACATAAGATTATGCTATAATGTCTTTCTAACACTGGTTGTAAGCTACACAAGCCCCTGTGACAAGCATCAAGTCTGAGAGATTGACATGTATAATTGTGTAATTTCAACATGTTTCTGTCCTCAGTCTTGTTCCCCGGAATTACTCCTCTGCTGAAAATGCTCGGAGTTGGATCCTTCCCGAAATCGACGGCCAGATTCTTCAGAAAGTCTTTGAAAGAGATAATTGATGCCAGGAAAAGTGAACCCATGGAGGAACGAAAAGTATTTAGCTATTAGCATTAATTAGTCGCTGCAATATCTTTAGTAAAGGACCTAACTGTGGTCACTTATTACGCAAAATATTGCAAACAATTTATTTAACAATGTTTAATCTTATAATGACTAAAAGTATTCGATTTGTATCATTTGCATAATCATAAAGTGAGTTGTCTACATTAATTGAACCAATGGAACTGCTTATCAGAGAGATATCGGAGAAATTTGGACCTAGTATACTTTCCTTTAAGAAAAGAGTGGATTTTCTGGAACTGATGCTTGCGGCTTTGGACGACGAAAGTCAAACTGCTGGTCCAAATGGCGATAATACTGGCAAAAAGAGTAAGTTACTTTAAAGTCTTTCAGTTACCAGCATCCATGCATTCTTAAGAAACCCAACACGCTACTATTGACTATCTCTGATTAACTATTCGTATTTGTAGCTATGACAACGGATGAAATAATGGGCCAAGCATTCTTGTTCTTCCTTGCTGGATACGAAACAACGGCTACATCACTGCATTACATTGCTTATGTCCTTGCTACACAGCCAGAGGTTCAGAAGAAGATCGTAGATGAAATCACTGACGTTATCGGAGATGTGAGTACATGCACTTCCTTCCAAAACGATGACGCATAAGGCATAACTGAACGTTACCAATGTCATTAATATTTAGATTTTAACATATCCGTTTTTCGTGTTATCAAGTAATTGATATAGTTTTAAAGGTAAATCCATTGTGTTGTTGGGGGTCAAATATGCCAAACGTTATAAATGGTCTTATTTTATCGAGAAGTACCAACTGTTACCGAAAACTACCATTTTGATGATACTCGACTTAGTATATTGACGATATGAAGGTAAAAGTGTCGATTTCTGATCGAAAACCGGACAATGCACCGCGTATGGCGCGCGCCAATGAGTCAAACATAATTTTGGAATCTTATTTAAACCAGACAAGAAAACAAATTAGGGTTGATAACGTTCAATAGGTCATATAACTACTGTGCATATAAATAGGACGTGCACTTTCGGTTTCTGCACATGCATAATGCCGTTACTCAATTTTAATTGGAAACTAGTAGGCCTAATTATGATATAGGCTATCTGGCGATTGGGGATGAATATGCAAGCTGAGTGAAATTTTGTTTATTGTAAACAGCACATATGGTGTGTTGGAACGTATTCAAGCCAAATAAAAGTTTATGAAACACAATGGATGCACCTTTAAGTGTTGCTTTGACCATGTTTGTGTTACCATTTTGATAAAATGTATATATCGTGTATAGGATGACTTTATTGTTTACTTTTGCCAGAATGATCCCGATTATGACAACATACACAAACTCCCATACATGGACCGTGTCATCACAGAGACTCTGAGACTCTACCCCATTGTACCAGGGTAGGTGACACAATCATAACATATATACGTTCATGTCATAATGATAATGATAAATTCTGGCCATTTGTTTGTGTTGTATGAGGACCAAAACTACATGCCAATAAAGCAGTAATTCCTTTTGTTATTAGATACCCCTTCTTTGAAGTACACTGACGGGCAAAAGAAAGTATATCGCTCAGTTGTATTTATCATATGTATAATTTCAAAGTCAAATATCTCGCGTTTTCGACGTCGTATTCAAAAACGGACTAGTTTGGGAAATTAGTCCAAAACATTAAATCAGTCAAAGAATACCTCTACACAGTTTTTTAAATATATTTTTTATATTAAAATTCAAAATTTTAATTTTGAAACTCCCCCAAATTAATTTTGATAAAACACAACATATTACACATGCTCTGTGTGAAAATCAATAAATCTGCCTCGTCCTGCACACATATACAACATTTTGAACATGGTAGGGGCCGTGTTGGTGTGAATTTCATTTCTTTCCCCTGTCTACTTTAAATAATGATATTTTAGATTAAAACTAAAACAGTCAACAATTAAGTCATTCAAACTAATGCCCAAAGGTGTTATTGTATCGTACCATAATCAAATGCATCTCATTTATTTGAAATATTGAATTAATCGAAAACAAGTGAGTGTTATACTTTCTTTTGCCCGTCAGTTTAGATGATACTCGATACAGTGATTTTATTTGTTCTTTTTGCATTATATGGGGAAGGAATCAGTCCACGATCCCAAAGTAATATATCGCATATATTTAATAATTATGTTAATATTGAATCAGATTGAATCGTCACGTGTCTAAAACAACAACCATCAAGGGATGGACATTCCCGAAGGACTCGTACATCAACGTACCCATTCCTGTTCTACATCGGGATCCAAACATCTTCCCTGAACCTAGCAAGTTTAAACCAGAGAGGTTCGACAATATTCATGTTACAAAATTAATAACATGCACATTTTATCGCGTTATATCTGAACACTTTCCGATGAATTTTGATCTCTTGGAGAATGTATTTTAAAAGTTTCCTGACTAGCACTTACATGTACCGAACATTTTTCAAAGGCTCAAATCTCAAGAATAAAACTCAAAAAGTAACTCTTTAGAATGCATCATACTTCGCAATTGACTGCAAATGCAATTTATGGTTACTGACGGTTGTAATCTAAATCATTCATATCAATCATACTGTCACATAGGTGCCAGCAAAAGACTGCAATCTTGTATAAGTTACACATGAACCAGACATAACCACCATCGTCTGCAATTGATTACAGGTGGGAGACCCCCTCTGAGCAAGCGAATATGTTCTACATGCCGTTCGGCGAGGGACCACGTCACTGTATCGGGATGCGACTCGCCCAGGTGGAGATGAAGATCGCATTGGTCCAGGTGCTCAGGAAGGTCACGTTCCATCCCGCACCTGACACACCTGTAAGCAATAGTCATTACAGCCTTCTTTATTTGGCACCAAAACTTTACACTTTCACCTTATATTTAAGGACTAACTCAGATACGTTCTAATTTTTGCGATACTACAGAAGCGGCGTTAAACACTCACTCATCTGTTTCTGTTCCTCCAATTCATCCTTCATCGTTCTCATCATCGTGTTAATATAATTCTCGTTCTTCTTAATCTCCACATCGTTATCAAAATCGTCGTCGTCTCCGTAACCTTTTCCCCCACTCATCCGTCTCCCACCTTCTCACACTTCTTCTGCTCTTCCTCCTGATTGCATCATTACCATTTTAATATCAATGTTATCTTAACTTTTATCAGATGCAGGAACTTTATTGATGGGAGTCATTCCATTGTCGCCTTGAACTTCAGTGTTATTTTCGATAGACATAATGATCGTCATGTAGGAGTGTTTAGACTTGTCTATACGGAGCTGGTAACATGCTGCTATCAGATCCAGTTTTGTCTAAGCTACATCTGCTATGTCATCTATGTTCATCCTATCAAAGAAAAACATACCGCTTTTATCTTACAGACTGAATTCAAGAACAAAGACTTCAAGATTACTGGAGTATTTTCGCCGAAAACTCCGATAAAGTTGAAAGTTAAACTGCGGGAATGATGGTGACGCTTGTGAAATGACAACATGTTGAATTCCCTTCGTGATCTTTTGTTGTATTGAACAGTGTTTCGTCCTGTCAGATTTGATTTCACAATAAGACAGATATATATTGTTATATTCATATTCATGTTGTTACTTTTAACTTGTTGTTACATGGCACATACTTTTACAAACCTGTACCTTGTCTTTGATTTGTCTATTTTGTCATGTTTACTATGAAGTCCTATTGCTTTGTAATCATTTTGAACAAGGTACTTAAACAGTGTTTTCATTATTGCTATCACATGTTATTGATATTATAGTGTGGCTTATCATGACATTATTGCGATATATGCAGTCTGATTTGTTTTTGCGTACGATACAATCCATTTCCTGACACTTGTGGAATGTATTATTGCATTCTTTCACACTTGAGACATACCAAGGTGACACATGTCCATACCTGTATATATGTCCACGAAATGTATGAGTGATTTATTTGCATAAATTTGTGTCCCATCAACTCGGCTTTCATCCTCGATAATCCAGCGCTATTGTTCCGATAAATCTACATTATAGATTTATCGGAACAATAGCGCTGGATTATCGAGGATGCTCGGCTTTGGACATGATCGATGTTTTCATACATAACTAGATGGTTAATAATTCGAAAGTCACTTAGCGCTGGGAGGATCGTAATTACTGTAAACATTATTGACCTTATATTCCAAAAAAGTAAAGAGTTTCGCTAAAAAGGAGTCCGACTCATTTCTGTACTACATCTAATTTTGAGTTGTGTTTTTTGGATGAGCTGTTACTTTCCGTTTCTTCCATCTGTCCGGGCTTTTCATTCTCGGAACATAACCAAAACGTTATACTTTATACATTATCATACATTGAAGATGTGTATATGGTGTTTTTAACTTTTTGGGGATTTAAATAGACATGGCCGTGTCCGTCGAAACTGTGAACTAGGATTGACTTGTCAACACTTAGTTGTCTTCAAAACTTCCTCATTGACCTTCTATCTTATGTTTCCTTCATTAGTTAACACCTGATCGATATGAACTCAATCCTCTGACGATGAAAAAAAATCTTCACAGGACAAAAAGTGGTGGAATCCGCCAAATTTTGGAAGAATCTGGAAGAATCCGACAATCAGATTCCACCATTTTTTGTCCTGTGCTAGTGTTATTTGTCAGGTGTATTCTAAAGATGTAGTGCTTAAACTAACACATATATACGAAGATGTAAACACTATTTAGATTGTCTACACGGTTAGGGTGTTATGTTCCTATGGAGTGTTATTAAACTAAAACAAGTTAATATATTTGGACCCCTACACGCTGTTTACAATTGAATGCGTGCATTAAAGAAGGGTACATTAATATTTTATATACCTATGTTTCATCTATGTGTTCTTTTTGTAAACAGATACCCGAGAGTGTGATGCATTTATTATGTAATTGTACCTTTTCTGACAAAGTGTGGAAAGTTTTTGCAGAATGGCTGGAAATATTAGCTGAAGGATATGTTGATTTGACACCTGAAAACATCTTTTTGGTTTTAAGGGAAGAAACAACAACCCGTTAAATGCTATTTGTTTATTGGTAAAATAGAAAATTTACACTGCGGGTAGAAAAGGGATATAGCCAAATTTTGGACATATACAAAAAGTATTATTAAAATATGACCAAGCATGTAAATATATTTATTTTGCAAATAATAGTCAGCCGAAATTCTTTTCATTTTGGTCTTCTTTCCACACACTGTTTAGAATTGTATAAAATCTGAGATACTTACAATGTAACTCGATGATGGAACTTGAATTATTTGTACCAGATGCAGAAAACCGGCAATACATGTACTTGAACATAGCCATATTATATATCACATTATATGTCACATATTTGATGTATCCATATAAAGGACCACTCTTTCTTATGTACATGTAAACATCTGATGGGAAATAAAAACATAAACAATAAAAAAATATATATATATATTGTATATTACATAGAACATATTCCCTTCTTGAATGCACCCCTTGAATTCGGTTAACTTTAGAATTCACTGTTTGATAATATATGCAATTTGAAAACAGATGTTCTTAAATCAATGGTCGACCTAAAGTTTACTTACATACAAATATAATATATAGATATGACCAAATTACTATTTTGAAAACGTCCTCGTAAATTCGAAAATAAATGATTTTCGCATTCCATCTCTCCTCAAGGTGTTCAAAATTCTATCATATAAAGTTAACTCATGGGCAAATGAAAATGTGAGCAATTTGAATATCAATAAAATAGACACAACAAACGATTTTATGGATGTAATAATTATTATAAGTAACAAATTAATTTGCGCTTCAATGTGTGTTCATATCATGCCATAACTGCAACAACTTACATGTGATATCGACTTCAGTCATTCATTGGGTAAATGTTGACGTCACAAATATAATCATTTGACGAACTTTGCACACACAAGGCACCGGACGCGTCTTTATTCAGGAAAGACGACAATGTCAATATCGTATATGTCCTCAAAATAGCGTAGATTTAAGCAGTCGCTGACTTACGTTTTGCCTACGGAGATTAATGGTGACGACGGGTTTCTCTTCCAACATGCTCCAGCAAATGTTTGATCGGATGTATAACTGGTGATCGAGAAGAAGGGTAGCAAAGGTTAGAACAATAATAAATAAATGATAATACAAAATAAAGTGTTTCTTAGGTCGATAGTGTCGAGTCAGGCTCATCCCGCTGAAGGGACACTAGCATTGTATTCCGCCTGCTCTCTACTGTTTGAGCACAGTCCGTCGCCTGATACAACAGCCAACGCTGTTGCGCCCATTGACGAAATGGTTTCAGTGGTGTATGAAGCGCATGTGCTAATCTTCACGTGTGTTTGTAACTCCACGACATGTCGTGTGGTGGATCTGTCTGTCTGAAACGTTTGTTTCTCATACACTTTTTGTCAATGAATATATCATTTCTGCTAGACATATACTTTCTTTTGCCCATGAGTTTCAAATGACGTCACAAACAGCTGGGAACGTTAAACTGAGTCATATTGCTAAAGGTGAACAACCTGAATAAATCAGAAGCTTCCTTTGAATCATTGCCGCTCAATCTGTTAATGGATGTCGCTCAATCTGTTTATGGGTATCGGTTTCGTTACTGACCACAGATTCTCTGTTACTCACCCTGTGTTTGGATGTCGTTATAACAAATGACCTTGGAATCCCTGTCAGTTAACCTACGTTAGCACCGATAGATGACAGACATATGAATTCCCATTTCACTCGTATTAAAACAGTAGAGATCGTACATAACACATGCACCAAAACATATAAACGTAAACTTCAATATGTCTGTATATGACCATGCGATTATGAGAGTTGGTTTAAGAACATACAATTATAAGAACATAAAATTTAAGTTATATATAGATGCATAACTGATATCAGAAGTTGTATATACGTTCGGAGTTTCGCAAGACAAAAGTTAAAGTCATCACACGAAAAATGCCGGCAAGAAAAAAACAAAACAATAACAGTAAACACATGGCCTTGGAATCACTGCATCATCGGCTACTAAACATGTGTAGGGGTGTCTTTTTTTACATTAGATTAATTTCGTAGTATGTTACGACCGAGAAACGTTTTTACTAAAATGTGTATTCTACTTATGAACTGAAGGTGCCAGTTCAATAATGAAGCTTTACCGTCATCCAGCATGTTATACGTTTATAGAAACTAATAAGAAATATCGCATCGGTTGCTATAACGATATATATCCATATGAAATGTCTCCTTCACTAGTTGAGTGATATATATTTATGGCAAATGGTCCGTTCATCCATCCATCCGTATACTTCTTGAATATTATACTTCTTGTCAAGAAACACTTGCCCATAAAATCTGAAATATTGTATACATGTAACATGGCCAATGGCGATTATAAATGCTAGATTGAGTGACCCCTTGACCCCCTTTAATGACCTCTAACAGTACATGAAGCACATACACTGTGAGTGAGTGAGTTATTGCTTAACGCCGCTTCGGCAATATCGCAGCCATTAGCGGCGAGAAATTTAAGTTAATTGATTTTAAAATAATTGCAAAAGCAAAAAATAACGACACAAAGGCCCTAAAAAACACCAGCAAATTATCACAATTTGGTTAAAAAAATGATTTAGAATAGTTAAAAGGTACAATTTGTCGAAAAGATGTACAGCTTTTAAAAAGTCTAAAACACGATGTTCGCCAAATTGGCTATAAACTTGAGATATAGCAATATCTGGATAAAACGTTTCCCTTATGTGCGCAGTGTCCCAACACTCACACAAGATGTGACTTATTGTGAGGGAGCACTGGCAGGGAATACATACTGGGGGGTCTTCCCCCTTTAAAAGGTATGAATGTGTAAGATGACTGTGTCCAATACGACATCGTCGTAGGACACAGGCTTCCTGTCGGGTAAAAGAAGAAAGAGATTTAAAGCCTAATTGAGGTTGTAAATTATGAAGTTTGTTGTGTTGTTGTTGGTCCCATTGGGACCATCACACACTGACCGCATGCATACAGTGTACATGCTCACATGCTCATTCACTTGAGAACCCTATCTTTTAGATCTCCCAAAAAATTGATTAACAATTTAAGAATAAATGTAATCATAGATTACCCATTGAGACGGAAACATTCATTACACGAGAAACAGAATATGTACACTTTATAAAAATGTTGTTGCAATGCCAAAGTGCTGATTGCAGTTCAACAGTCTCTACGACAAATTTACCAGAAACTGCCAGTACGTTTGGACACTCTGAATCACCCCCTGGTCGCTGTTACCATCCAAGTCATGGTCTATGCATCAACCTGAATAAATTATTGAATGGTGATTTCGTTTTTTCGTCATTTCTGATTTCAGTACAACTCAGTCACTGTAACAACAATCCCATTACGAAGTCAAAGTCGACCACGCTTGCTTTTTTTGTTTTTACACGACTCAGAATGTCCACAATACGGTTATGAAACGACACAGTACCTTTAGTGTATGAATGTACCTGTATGTAGTGATACATAAATAAACAATTAATTGATTGATTGATTGTAGCGAACAGGTGAGAAACAAAGAGCGTTGTGCTTTTATGCAAAGTTATAAATATCTCATTAACATATAAGGGTATACATAGAATGATGTATTAATGGATATATCGCAATATACAATTACATATATGTTTAATAATAATAAATAAATAATAATATATATGTAAAATATCATGACATGATAGGATGAAATAAAAGAGGTTTTCACTGTTTTCACACATGGACAATCGTATAATTTGAAAACATTGTAAATACAAAGGCATGTCAAATATGTAATGAAAAAACAGAATTTGCTTTATAAAACTGTTTATCTATCAATGGTAAGGAATGTTTTGCATATGTGACAGCAGTTAGGAATCCGCAACCATATTGCTCGTCGGTCCGAAAATCCATATCAGCCAGTTCATCCTGGTCCGAAAATCCATACCATACCTGTCCAGGTGACGTTAAGTTAGAGTGATCTCCCTTTGCTTACAGGCAGTAGAACATCCTCCAAGCAGCGGCGTGCGCATGTCAAGTCAAGCTTACACACCCCTGCCGTTAAGTTAGTTGCATATGACCTTTGTCCTTTTGACCGTACAGCGTTCGATGTCCTTCACCGAGGATGTAAACAATATGGCGACTCCGACATGCCTGAATTAACGCAGAGGGTTTTTCATGAGATCAGTTGTTGTTGTTGTTGTTTAAATGCAACAAAACTAAACTATTACCTATTTATAAGAGAAATAATTGCGTTTGTAAATTTATGCGATTACTCGTTGTTCAACTCACGCAAACTTTGTTTCAAACCGACGTACGGCGTTGACAAACAAAACCGATGAACCACTTGGCAACGGACGACAAACGCTGTACAAAATAATACCAACTATAATCGTAAGATTTGTTCGCCTCATATTTACTGAAGTTGATATATTTTGAAAAAAATATTTATTTATAAACAAACTATTAAAATAACAGCACTGCAATCGATCTTTCTGGTATCTCCTAAAGTTTCTGCTAAATTTTAGCAGGCGGGCGGAACGGCTAGTGGCAGGGGTCTGTAAGCACTACGAAGGAGGAAGTCCGAGATGCGCAGACCCCCTGCGTGGAGCATGGCAGTACAAAATAAGCAGTGTCAGAGAAGTTCGTTTCAGAGTAGTTTCCAAACACGGATGTTAGAGACAGTTATACGTATTTTGGTGACCCTGTGACCCCAAACAGGGTCATAAGGGTCACGACTTTAAAAACCTATTTTCATCTTCTTCTCCAGTTCCATAAGGTCTAGAGAGCTGAAAAGTTGTGTGCATACTCTTTGGCCAATGCGGATTCAAAATTGCAAAATTGGTGACCCTGTGACCCCAAATATAGGTCACGGAGGTCATGACCTGAAAAGTAATTTTCGTCTTGAGACTTTATGTGTTCTTCAAAGGGAGGTAATTTAAAGGGAATAACAGTGATGAATTAAATCTTCAAGTGTGTCTTTATTTGTAGGGGATTTTATCTCTGGCCTCAAAGATAGGTCAGAGGGGTAAGGACCTTAAGACCTAGTTCATCTTCTCCATTTAAAGTGCTTCCTATTTGTTGTACCTCTCACCTAGAAGTTGACATTTGAATTAGTTAATGTATATAAAGCCTGATGAGCTACAGAGCCAGTGGTTTTATTTTTTAATCAACTTAATAAAATAGAATATTAATTTGAAAATTGAATAAGAGGCACTACACGCCTTTTTTTTAACAACGTTATATAATGGATCAAGGGTGTATTCGTCTTGCGGACCCCAATAGTATTTTTTCACATGAAAAGATCATATTCATAATATTTCTTTAAACTTTCTGTTTTGCTTTAGAAAAGAGTATGATATATGATAAAAAGGATACAACATGTAATTTGTTCATACCATGTCCCATATCAGCTCTCGTCCCTGCGGCCCTCGGGCTGATATGGGGGTTTCGGGTTGATATAGGGTATGGTATGGAACCTGACAGTTTATAACCACTAAATATTTATTGGTAATATAACAGTAAAATGATGAGAGGCGGGAGAATGGGCTGTCGCCAACACTCGTGACACTATACCTGACCCATTTATTTTAGAAGACTTCATGTAGTCAGGGTAAAGTTACTTGGCCTAAATGTCGGCCACGACGTGCTCCATGTTCTGTAAATGATGATATTTAGAGAGGTATTGAGTTAACATCTAAAACACATTTTAAAAGCGCCCGTAACGATAGTTTTAATTTAATGAACAACTGCTACAACTCGCTAACAAAATGTGATGCCCGTTATAATCACGAAACCTATCAAAAACACGATCTGTTTCTCCCGGCTACGCAAAAAGTCCCAGATAGCTTCTAAATTCAATTATCTTTTAA
The DNA here is from genome assembly GCA_936450465.1 of Gibbula magus. Taxonomy (NCBI): domain Eukaryota; kingdom Metazoa; phylum Mollusca; class Gastropoda; order Trochida; family Trochidae; genus Gibbula; species Gibbula magus. Next base: position 30,182,559 of record OW388290.1, on the reverse strand, counting down.
TGATGCCCTGTATCCAATTCAGTTTGGAGTTTTTTTGTGGATTGTGATTCACTTATTTGATTTAAAGGCACATTGTAAACCACAATTGCGTTTTATGTCTGAATAATAAAAAGTAGTGACTGATTTACAATGCCATGTCCTCCCTGTTGATAGTTGGAAGGAACATGGAAACAGTAAAACAGTGTTGTTACAATATATGTCTACCTTAGCTTTATAGATATGAAGGAAACATAGGATTACTGTTAGATTTTTAATTGCACATACGACGTGTAATGTTAGAGTAATTATAGGCAAGTCAGTGGAATTAAGTTGTCCGTTTTGAGTCTTACAGACTACCTTTAACATCAATATAACATTCCTTAATTGAACTTCATTGTTTCATTCCGATATCAAGTGTTACCTGTACATATGTTAACAGTAGCATGGTCTTAACTGACTACGAGAGATATGACCTAACCAGTTTTTACCAAGAGGATAACCGCTCCCAGCTAGTAGCGAAATAGTTAGCTAGTATCGATAGGGAAAAAGTTACAGATACTTGAAGGCGCTGGAGCACGTTTTTTGCAAATTATATTTTTGTCATATTTCCCATTTATAATGATAGCTTATGTCAATATTTACTTTAGAGGATAAAACATCTTATTACACAAACCAATTATCCGTAGTGTTAATAACGGTGTTGCCTATAAAGCAACATTGCATGGCGGACATTTTATTGTGAACACATTTTATTATTTCGAATGACAAAAACGATTCCCATGGCATTTTGTGACCATGTACACTGACTTTTTAAACTTGATTTTCCGAAGAGAGAAGGATGTTTTACTATTAGTGACATTATTTTTCAAATACATTTGATCAACTTATTTGAGCGAAAAAAAATGTGTCACTGCCGCTTTTAAGCTATCCACGTCCAAGCTTCTGTAACCAAATTGCGTGTGTATTCTCTCCCCAAGGTCTTCTTATTGATACCAACATTAGAATACAGGTCGAACAGTCGCATTCCTGGAATAAATAATTTTTATATCCATAAATATTGCCTTTAATTATCATTCTTAATCACCTCCACTTCTAGAGTGCCTATAAAAAACATGCCTTAATCACTTAACGGTTATAACCAGATTAAGAGATAAGGCGACTGCATTTCATATACTCAAAAATAAAACAGATCAATATTATGGTATAATTGTTTTGACATTGTAACAAAATGCTTTAAAATGTTAAAGAGGCCCTTTCCATACAACAAAATTGATTCACCATGTTCGAGAAATTCATAGAAAAGGGTCAGCGATATTGATTTTTTGGAAAGGGCCTCTTTACGTTGTATACCTTGTTTCTACTCCGTTTTATTACATGAAGGGTTGAATAATGAATATTAATAATCCGTGAAAAGGAATGGAAAAAATAAATAATGCAACATTGAATGTACATCTATACATGTAGCTGATCAAACTGACTGCTGTGTAAAGCTGTAAAAATGTTTCTAGTCTTTACAGGCTGACGAAAATGATGCGATGACGCGATTTAAAAAACAAAAATTAACGACATTTTTTTTTTTGAATGAAGAGTTAAACAAACAAAATTTATACAAGTATTTATATAAATAAAGCAGAAACTCGCTTAAATATGTGTTACTATTCCAAATAGTCTATAATCTCACCCCTACACTCCAACTCAACAGAAACGAGTGACATTTTCTATGTCCAATGTTTTCTGAGGCCTAAAAATTACAGTTATCTGCCCCTTACTTTTGAAAACCTAGAAAAAAAGACCTGAGGCGTTGGTTTGAAACTGATGAGGGCAGAAACCAGAAACAAATTATTTTTTATTGGGCCTAACCCAAGACAACACACACTAATGAACCTGATTCTGCCTTTTCTCGATCGATATATTCACGAAGCTTGTCGTTGGATTCAATGTAGACCTGGTTTCAATACGAGGTTAGACCTAAAATAACATCACGTTTTATAATCGGGGCAAGGATATGGGTCTGATATAAATTGAATGATAATATATGAATATAAACACAACTATTCGGATGATTTGCTTCAATTGTAATGACATTTAAAATTAACATTTATGAAACGAATTCTGAGTGAGCCTTATGCCTTTCCTGTTATTGATACTTACACTAATTATGTTCATGTTGAAACTATTGAGACCTGGGGAAAATTATTTGTCAGTGGATAGCGATAGAACTTTGGTAATGAATATTATTTCAACTTGCGTATATGTGCGCATAATACACAAGAAATAAAAATGTTCCAAATTGAAGAAGGTATATTTCTGCCCAGTGAAAAACACACGTCAACGGAGTTCGATAAACCCAAAACCGTATTCGTTGTGTTATGAGAATGTAGTTTAGTTTAAATTCTGTGGAGTATAGTTGAAAGGGTCTAAAAATAGTCAGTTCAAATATAGTTGCTTGCCTTCTCGTCACTTCCGGTGAAGATCCAGAAGATTAAAGAGGTTTCTAGAACTTGTCGAATATGCGGTTTAAACAATTTTGCAGGGATATGTAGGAGTCCAGAGGAGACATGCTAGAGGCAGTAATGACTATATATGCCTATTTGAGGGAAGGACTGACACTTTCTACACTTAGATTATAAAATGCAAGACTACAGGGCACCGATTCAACAACTGCCGTCACTCTCACCAGCCTCATCACGATAATTCTATATTCAAGATACAAAACTTATATGCTGTGTGGTGACTATTGATTGACATTGATAGTTCTTTTTTTTTTATATCTGTGACCCTATCAGTATCCAATTATATCTCTATTGTATTTCATTTGAAACTCTGAATTGTTAAACCGAGTAATTGTTTAATTAGGTCAATACAATTTTAATAATAACCTGACTGGTTTGTCTTTTCATTTGCTGGTTTCTATCGGGGTATTTCTTGCGGAAATTCGAGAGGATATTCCTGTTTGCACATATATGTTATTAATACATGATTAAAACATAGTAATTATTGTAATGTTTTGATGACTTTATGTTTCACAACTTGATAAACACAAGTGCACATTTGTTGAAAAATAAAACAATGAGAACTGAAGCCATTCATCGGCGCTGCGAGAGGGGAAAACTTCGCTACAGCATAGCAGCAAAATGTTTATTGACACGTTATGTGTTACTGTATGAATACTCTATCAGTGTATGTATTTAGTGATTATAACGTTGTAAAATTAGGCACAATAAAGCGTGTTTTCATTCATGCACGCAATGCAAACAAATCCAATATGGCGACAGAACAATCCCTTTAAATAATTGTAACAGTTGATTTAGCCGAAATAATGAGTAGACTGTGTTGATAAGAAATTTTTAAAAATGAGTGAGTGAGTTATTGTTTAACGCCGCTTCGGCACTATCGAAAGTGAAACGCTGTTTGTAAATGCTAAAGGAAGCACTCTACCTTCCCTTTATAATAAACATTGTGATGTGTTAAATTTTGGTATTGAGTTGAGGCATGTGTTCACTTTGACTCCTGCATGAATCTTCTTAGAAATTCTAAAATGTAAATACATCGATACATGTGAGGTTCACCAGAACATGATAAAATAAGGAAGATTATCAACATGTATTAAAAAATAATAACGAAATTTAACAATATGAACTAGTCTAATTACATGGAGAGATGATGATGTTCAAAGCTCGACATAAAAAAACTCGCATGTAACGAGGTCAACATCCCGTGTCCGTTTCATCCCTTTTCTTTTTTTTATTGTATAAGGGGCTGGATCGTCGACTTCAAATGCTTTCCAGTCGCTAGTTTTTCGACAATACAAGCCCCTGCGATCATACCAACCTAGAATCAAAATCATTTGGTAAAAGTACACCACGACCTGAAGAAACACGAGAAAGAACACATCAACTTGTGAACAAACTGAAGATTGTGTTAAGGCACCCAAAGACTTGATGGTCCATATGTTGAAGTCCCATGTGTAAAGAATGATAGGCTCTTAAGAGACCGAAATATCATTTGTCCATGCACAACCACCCTATTCCAAAACATTACATTTGTTGGTCACCTTGTAAATTTCAAATGGCTGTATGATTATGGTATGTGAATGAATAAATAATACGAACGTATGACATATTCACATATATGCAAATATAATAATAATATTATCAATAAGTGACGCATATACATCTTATGATGTTCCACAACATTATGGTATAAGATTGTCAGTCAGTGATGCATTTCCTCTCATAAACAGATGAATATTGAACTAATTTCTGTCTTATTGTATTTTCCCCAATTCTTCGACAAGGACCCATAATATACGGCTACCGTTATATTCGTGAATATCTTCTTGTATAATATTGTGGGCAAATTTAGATCTGGGCGCAGTGAGAATAACCTCAAGTCTCATTTTCACTTATGGGTCATGTTAAAATAGCTACCCTTAACAAGAATTTAGGTGACGACAAGAGAGTATAGCTTAAATTAGGCTCTTTACTTCTGCTATACATAGCTACGTGTGTTGAAATTTATATATTCTAAGACTATTCTACTGGGAGTGTCAGCAAGCCGGAACCAGCTGTTAGTGGATTGTAATTGCTAGATGACAGATATTTAATTACCATAGACATGAATCTGATGAATCTCACTCGCATTTCTGTCTCATCTTTAATGCCACCTCTTTCATCTCCACACCTACACCAATGATGTTGAATTACTTGCTTTACAGATGTATGTATGTCATTGGTACATTGTAATTCTTAGTAAATGGCCAGCACTCTTAACAATGAATACTGTAACTTTTACGAAAGTAACTATTTATCTGATAATTGATGTTGTTTTGAGAGAGGTATTTTGATTTATTTACAAAAATACATTTACTGAACATCCTCTTCATGAACAGTTTAAATGTATGTAAATGGATATGTCAACAAAACAAAATATTCTGTACATGTACGAGGATGACAATCAGAAGAATTGAAAGGATACATATATTGACAGTTGGATTCGATAGCAGGTTATAAGACCCATGACCCTCTCACATAACACAAACAATTGTCGCTTAAGTGACAAGATCCCCCGCTGTAAATCATCACTTCAAAAATGGTGTCAAAGTTACCAAATCCGACTTGGGATTGGACCCTGTTACTTTTGTTATCCGAATATAGTGTCTGCAATAAGGACAACATCAGCAGCAAATAAGAGTAAAACACTTGGATTTACCCAGGGTGGAACTGTCATTTCTGGCTCAACAGCTATTTAAGCTAAATACAATATCAATGACCGCACCTAACCTTATCTGACAAACTATTATCAAGCTTGACACAAGCATAAGCATTATTTTGATTACGATACGATACTGCTTAAATACTGCAAAATGAATAATAATGATAATAATAACAAACTTATGTAGTCCTTAGTTACAGTTCTGAACACAAATTGAATCCCTCCTAAAATGATTGAGAGTGTCTAATCAATTTAGGAGGGATTCAATTTATGTTCAGAACTGTAACTAAGGACTACATAAGTTTTTATTATTATTATTATTCATTTTGCAGTATTTAAGCAGTATCGGATTTTACAACCAGAAATGAGTGCACACAAATTAATTAATAACTATAATAACTGCCTCGTATATTAACTGTGACAGATTGTGTCTGATTATTCTGGACGATGGGAACAAATGTTAAAGCAGGCCAAATTTAGATGAGGAAAATAATTATTTCCTATTACCATAATGCAAAACCACTTACCTAGACATATTCATCATCCACACATTAATATGAGACAACCATTGACAGGAAGAAATGAAAATAGAATTTATTGGGTTTGACTGAAAGATATCGATACACCATACTTGATAGCTATTAGTGACAGTGAAAGATAATGATAACTATTCATTGATGTCTAAACAATAATCAGAATTAATTTTACATCCTTGTTTGAGATTGAGGCCTTGGTAGTAAAACTTAACATACACATATCAAAATATGCACATTTTCATTATGATATAAAGTATATGAATTAGAATAAATTTTAAGTATATTCTCTTTAGATGCAAAACCTCATCCTGTGACTTATATCCTTATCAATGTGACAGTCTGGAATAATTCCTAAAAACAAACTATGGGCACTGATGCAACAGGTGAGTAAAGAGATTTCGGAATGTGTATTCTAGTAATTCAAGTAGACAATGAGTAGTGTCACATTAGTACTGGAAGACAGGGTCGTGTCCTCTGAAATTAATTGACATGAACATATAAGTTAACATTCAGCTTTTGAGGTACATGTACAAGAATTTATTATATGTTAACATTCAGCTTTTGAGGTACATGTACAATAATTTATTATATATAATTCCAAACAATTTGCTTAGTCACGTGTTAGTCTAATTTAAGTTTAGAATTTGTTTTTCAGTTATTGTTTCCTCTATTTTTTTGTACCGTTCTCAGCCTCTAAAATAAACAAAACACGCGTTCCATGATATGAATCATTTTCTTATAACACGTCAAATTACCGAGAAATGGATAAGTTAGTAAATAATTTCTTCTCATCCAGTATATAAAATGGCTTAATTAGGAAATGTACATTTTCATCCGACATTAATATTAGAACACTATATGATTTTGTCATAACGACAGAGCGAAATGACGCGAAGCACTCTGAGGAAGTACATGTACCATTGACAATAATAGTTCGAAAAAACCTCGGCTTCCATGTAAATCAGTATCTTTAGCTGCTGTGCTGTGATACTCGACAGCTGCATCGTTTCCAAATCTCTGCCAAGCAATTTAATGTTAATATTGTTAAGTTTGGGAAAGCCGGACTTTCCAATGTTATACAGTTTGTGTATGAATGTTACTTCCGGGAGTGGAAGTAAGTGATATCGCAACCTCGGTTTGTCATGCCCTATGCATACTGTCGCCGAAACTTTAAAACTAATCTTCGTAAACAAAAGCAAATTCGACTCAACAATTCGATCAAATGTCCCTCTAAATTCTGGAAAGAGATACGTTATTTACAAAACCGACCTCATCGTCAAAACTCTATTCACAAAACTGAATGGTTAGTGCATTTTAAAAAGGTCTTTTCGAACGAATCTGTATTTGACACAAGTCAAGATGACGAGGTGTTAAACGATTTGCGTAGTTCATCATCAGAAGTTTACACAGACGTAGATAACATGATTTTAGAAACACCAATATCAGAAAATGAGATATCAAATGCTATATCACATTTAAAAAATGGGAAATCCGCTGGTCCTGATCATATAATCATAGAAATGATTAAATGTTCTGAATTCGTGATCATGCCTTTCATGATAAAATGCTTCAACATATTATTTGATAATGGCATGTTTCCAGAAAGTTGGTCTTCGTCAATAATTGTTCCTCTACACAAGAAAGGAAAGCTCGATGATCCCGACAACTATAGAGGCATTTCCTTAATGAGTATCTTTGGTAAAATATTTACAACCATATTATATAATAGAATAACAAAATGGGCAAATATGCGGGATTTAATACCAGAAGCTCAGGCCAGTTTTCGAGAAACATATTCGACTTCAGACTATATCTTTTCATTACATGCAATTATCCAGAAATGTCTTTCACGTCGAAAACACAAATTGTACGTTGCATTTGTCGATTTAAAAAAAAAGCATTCGATTCTGTAGATCGTTCTAAACTATGGTATTGTTTATTAAGGGCCGGATTTCGAGGGAAAATGTTTTCTATTTTAAGGTCCATGTATGCTAACATAAAATCTTGTGTGCGTTCTGGTGGTGATTGTACGGACTATTTTGATTGCCCGGTTGGATTAAGACAGGGGTGTATTTTAAGCCCAGTGTTGTTTTCATTTTTCATCAATGAATTGTATTATTAGATCGTTAATAATGGAAAGCATGGTATTCAAATGTTCCCAGATATATTTGAAATATTAATGCTACTTTTTGCTGATGATGTGATTTAAGTGTCAGACACTGTTGTAGGATTACAAAATCAACTTAATATATTGGAACGTTACAAAAAAGAATGGAAGTTATCGGTTAACTATGACAAAACAAACATTGTAATTTTCAGAAGGGGTGGGCCGTTAGCTTCAAATGAAAAATGGGTACATAATGGTTTACAACTTAAGATTAATAGTCAATATAAATATTTTGGTATTTTGTTTACCCACACTATGAACGTTTCAAAAAGCGGTGAAGATTAGTATCAAGAGCGAAGAAAGCTTTATTCAACGTCATGTCTGTTTCATTTAAAATCGGAATGTCTTCCCCTAACGTATTTTTTAAACTATTCTACTCCCAAATACAACCGATAATGTTATATGGATCTGATATTTGGGGATTCCAAAAATGTGATTGCCTAGAAAAACTTCACCTATTGGCATGTAAAAGATATTTATCCGTTGGATTATCAACACCAAACTGCATGGTTTACGGCGAATGTGGAAGACACCCGTTATATATAAATTCTCAGGTAAAATGCCTAAAATATTGGATAAAAATTATTGGTATGCATGAACATAGAATTCCAAAGCTAGCTTATAACATGATTTTGCATTTAGATAATATTGGTAAAACCACTTGGGCATTCCATGTAAGAAACCTTTTGTTCTCTCATGGTTATGGCTTTGTTTGGATGAACCAAACAATTGGAAATATTAATCTATTTTTATATAACTTTAAAAACCAAGCTATTAACATGTTTTATCAAGACTGGCATCCCATCCTCTATGATAGCTCAAGGTATGATAGTTACAGGACATTTAAAAGTTTACTTCAACCAGAAAAATATTTATCTATTTTATATTCTAATGATTTAAGAAACAGTTTCATCAAATTTAGACTTGGTTTATTAGATTTAATGATACATAAAGGAAGAAAAATGTACATTGAAAGGAGTAGAAGAATGTGTCCATTATGTAAATCAGTAGTTGAACACGAAACTCATTTCATGCTTGTTTGTCCATTTTACTCCGTTTATAGAAGAAAATACATTCCTGATTTTTATTTGTCAAAACCACCTGCTCTCGCTTTTATATCATTAATGTCTTCTCAAAATGAAAATATAAGTCTTAACTTGTCACTGTTTATTAAACATAGTATGAAACTAAGAACTGAACTATTAAATGATGGAAACTCGTCCTGAAGCAAAAATAACTATTTTAGAATTGCTTGTCATGTTGTTCAAGTGGTGTTCTCTATTGTTTGTATTTCTATAACATCTGTATTGTATCTATCATTTGTATATGTAGATTGTGTATGTGGGCCGGAGGCCTTAAATACAATAAACACTTTTGACTTGACTTGCATATTCATGAGACATTAGCTTGGTTAACGCAGACATTAAATGAATCATAAGAAAGTGTTCGAAAAACGTCAGGCAGCTATTTATGAACAAAACATAGTAAAAACTAGCAATACATTCAATTATATTATTATAATTATTTGAATATGCTGTCGCTTTCGAATCATTTAGCCCAAGTACATATAGCCGGAGTGAAGTTCTGGAAATATGAAGGATAAGAAAAGTGAACAGAAGAGATATTGTATCTATTTTATGAGTCAAAGGCAGATCTTTAAGTCAGGAATGTAATTAATTTTAAATATCAATACTGCATGTCATTAACCTTTCACAATAGGAAACACTGCACATAACTATTTTCCCCTGTGTAAGTATCATCTCTCCTAACTAGTCAATCAGACTAATAACCACATAGATCGATAAGAGAAAGTCTATTTCACATCGTTTGAGGTCGCAGGGGAGTAGTGTTTGCTGCAAGTATAATGCCAAACAACATAAATTATTCATGCGAACCCCCGTGATCATTCCTTGTTCACTGCAGATAAACTGAAGTCATTGTATTGTATCCAGAAAACTGTAGTTATCCATGGAAAACATGAAAACCAATCATATCGGTAACATTTACCTCTGCAAAGGAGTTTTGATTTAATAATAATAATAATAATGTACATTTTAACGCCTATTATCCAGTGCAAGCACTGCTCAATGGCGGTACAATTATTACCCTGAAGGAATTGTACTTTCGGTGCAGCTACTTAGCGCTCCGCGCGACCATATAGGTCCGTACCTCCCGTGTTCAGGTACCCATTTAAACAGCTGGGTGGACTGAGTGCAATGTGGATGAAGTGCCTTGCCCAGGGGCACAACACAGTATAAGACCCAGGTCACAAATGTTTGGTGTCTCCACCGGGATTCGAACCCGGGCCGTTGGCGTGAGAGGCAAGCATGCTAACCACTACACCACTGTGCTCCACAGTGATTTAGTTTCCAGTCAACAATCACCGTTTACATTTGGCAATTTTTAAATCTCCTGTAAGAATCATTGATAAGAGATGATTAGATAAGAGAGAATGATGTTTATCTACAACTCTTTGTGACACTATCCAACGGGTTGTACATGTATCTCATGAATGTTGATGTATTAAACTGAGAACAACTGAAAAAGGGTTCCAACAGTTAGTTTGCTCTTATAGTTTTGTCTGCCGGTCGGAGGATGTTAAAGATTAGTGTCGCACTAAAGGAAATTTGTGGTAGATGTTGACAAAGTGGTGGTACTATAGTGATCAACAAATCTGCCTTTGATTTAGCTCCAGTGAGCGAGTTTTTTTTAGCGACATTCTCAAGCCTTGAATACCTTGAAGTAAAGTTCTCTCTACCAGGCTTCCATCTGCAGGCCGCCGACATCCACGGAAAATAACTTCAGCCAATTGTTAGTTCGTATTGAACTTATTTAGCAACCGGTACCATTAACCATTTTATCACATCGGGTGACTTCAATATAAATTCAAGATACATTCCCACAAATCACTCACTGAACAAATGTGAAATAAAGAAAGACAAGTCATGTTGAAATTATTACATTCAGCATGAGTGTACTAGCATCACTACGTCACTGTGTCATCCTTGAGACCGGCCCCAAATTAGAGGGTTATGTCCTCCACTGAGGACCATCTCTCTATTCCTATGCTCGGAACATAGCTATCAAACCTAACAATTCCTTGTCTGACAGGAGAGATAATCAAAGCCAAACATGAACGCCCGCGTGCTGGCAAAGTAGGACGCTCCTCCAGGCGTGTTGTCTGTAGAAAGGCAACTTCCTTGTCAAAAACTTGAAAATGACTCATATAATGCAACAAATTTCTGATAGCAAGACATATGTTAAACGACTCTTCGCTATTAAGTCGCTGGCTGAGTCCAAGAGTGGTATAGCAACCAACAGCTCGATCAGCGACCAAATCTGAAAAGCTTGTGTATGATGTTGCTAGTTTTTATTGTACGATAGATTCAATTTAATTCTTTGTCAAACTTAGATCGTGTCACATAGGCAGCTACATGCTAAATGCTGCAGACAGCACCAATACGTCTTTTTACAGGATCATATCCTCACTATGTTGCTTACGTGTTGTCTACCCTTCAATGTTTCTTCTGTCTGTCTTGTCATTAACTTGTCCTTGGAATCCGGGGTCTTACCGCAATGTTTCTACGAAGCTGGTCACTACATTAGTGAAGATCTGTTGATCCCTGTTACTCCCGGAACCTCAAATCATGGAATGTAAGAACAATTTCGTGGTTTTTAAATTTGACTTTCTCAGACATCTTTAAAATTATGGTCTCAAATGAATTAGATATAAGCTGAATAAAATTGTTTTCATCTTCCGATTTGAAAAAACAAAACGACCGCCATAGTCGCCTCAGAATCATGGTACAATGTCTGACATTTTATGCGACATGTACATGTGAAGAGTGCACGATAGGCTTCAGGAATGGGGTCTTAAGACATCAGTAAAGGTTGTAGAGCTTTGCTTGTTCTTGTCCAACCCACATCTGTGACCACTTTCAGTTGGAGAATGTCTTAACAGGCTTTATTCCAGATCATTGTTTGGTAATTGAGTAGCTTGATGTGGTTCTATAGGGCATCACTGAGGTTTGAATAAAATCTGAACTAAAAAGCCTTCGCGCTTTGCTCAAAGTTTGAACATTATCCACACCATAAATCTAACACACAAATTCTTCCGCAGATTTTGGCTTGTCTTGACTTAAGCCATGTTTATACGGCGAGCGTTTGCATATGAGTAAAGCATTACACATATGCAAATTTGCACATATGAGCAAATTTCGCCGTATGGACGCATTTGCACATATGTATTATTTTACTACCGTAAGCAAATCGTTCACTACCGTAAGCAAATTTGCACCTAGTCAAGGGCAGGTGCAAATGTTTACTACCGTGAGTAAATATGGCATTTTTCACTTTTCTAGTAAAAGTTCGTCGTATACAGACATAGTGACTTCACACAAGTGAGAAAATATTTTAGATAACTATAGAAACTCTTAATACTGTTTTTCAAATTCTCTATATTGGATAATCTCCTTCTTGAACGCGATGACCTTCAAAATCTATCTGACTATCCGATTTTCATTATATAATTAGGGCGATATAGTCAAAACAATAAAGTAATGTCATTTATTTAGTTTACATCTAATAAATATTAATTGGCATGTTTTAGGAATTCTCTATTCATATATTAAAAGAGTTGGAAGCCCATTTGCTTAGGCAGAAATTAAATGCATATGAACGCAAAGTAAATTTACCTTTACTCACGTGTGTATATTACTACCATAAGCAATATTGCATATGTGCAAAGTATAAATAGGGCTTTAGGTCGCCAGAGCCCAAATCCCGAAGGAGATGATGATGGCAGAGGAAGACTTTCCATGCTGACCTCTTGGTATGGCCACAGAAGTAGGAAGTAGAATCACAGCATACGACATGTGAAAGACTGAAGGCGCAGATCCCATATTCCATCTCGTTGTGCTCGCGTGAATTTGAGTAGCCCATCTGCTGAAGAATTTGTGTGTAAGGTTTATGGTGTTGATAATGTGATAGTCTTATAGATAGTGTGAAGGATTTTATTTAAAAAATCATTCAAACCTCAGCTGATGCCACCCTCAAGTGATGCCCTATACAACCATGTCATCATTTGTAATACAGTCCAAAACACATTTAAGCACTTCAAAATAATTTTCTTTATACAAGTTAAGCCAGCAAATGTGCCTTTTATAAGATAAATAAACAAATTTGACTCAATATTTGTTGGTGCAATATATTGCGACATGAAAATCGTATTGCAATACGTGTATTGCACAACTCTGTATTGCAATATATTGGTATTGCAATAATATTGCAGTCATACTAAATATTTGGGCTGAGTATTGCACCATCTTTCGTATTGCGATATATTGCAATACATACAACCTGTATTGCAAACCGTATTGCAATATATTGAGTGAACTCTGTTTGAAGTCTAAACATTACACATTTAGTAAAAGGCCTTTCAAATCTTTCGGAAAATAGACCATTAGTCAAAATGATAATTTCATTTGAATACAGTTCAAAACATATTCCTGCACCCCAAAATAATTTGGTTACAAGAGTGCCCTGATAGCACAAGAACCCCCGGGTTGCTTATCCTCGAAATCAACAGTTTAATTGTAAGGGTGATTTCATGACCTATTAAAAATAAATCAGCATGTCAATTATCGAAGACCTATCACCATTCAATGAAATTTTTTGGCCATGGTTAAGTTTCTCACAAAATGGATCCTTAATCAAGTTCAAGATCATTATAACTTCAGTGTGTGACATTGGAAACATAACATGTTCAAATGCTGACAAATTAAATGTTACTGCCAGTCTGAATTTGGAAAGCCAGGCGCTCTAAGTCAAGGGCCATAACTATGAAAATATTAATCTCATCAGTCCCAAAAGCACATTCATATCACCAATGTATATCCAAAGCATGTGTAAAGTTTCAAAAAGATTGATCAGCAACTGTGGCAGGAGTTGAGGTCAGAACACAAGTACCCTTTTCGGGACGGACACAAACATAACCACCACATAAATCCCCCGGGGGGTTAACAAGTTAAGCTAGTAACTATGCCTAAAAACAAAGATATATTAATAAATTTCACTACAACATTGCGATATGAAAAAATCTTATTGCAATAATTGTATTGTACAATCTGTATTGCAATATATTGGTATTGCGGTAATATTGCTCAGCCTTAATGAATGTACAGAGACGTTTTATGATATAACATTCACACCTAATACCATCTGAGGCGACAATGGCGGCGATTTTGTTTTTCAGTTCTGAAGATGAAAACAATTTTATTCAGCTTATATCTAATTTATGTGTGTACCATTCACATCTAACAGTATATGAGGCGACTATGGCAGCCATTTTGTTTTTTAAAATTTGAGGGTTATATATATATTTTCTGACTTGGTTTCCAACCTAAATGTGATCAGTACCCTTTGAATACCCTATAAAACACTTTTACAATTGTTTAACATATAGAGATTCAGTAATAAACAAAAACAATGTGATCACTTGCCATTTTTTCTGAAATTTTGGCGGCCATTTTGTTTTTCGATTTTTAAGATCAAAAACACTTTTTTCAGCTTGGTATCCTAATTTTTCGTAATCAGCACCCTTTAAATAGGTAAGAGAGACTGGATACCAAATCCTTCTAAAAAATGTCTCTTGCTCTTTTATGTGAGCCCTTTTTCAGATTTGGGTCTAGGCTATCACTCCTATGTCACATCTAGACGATTACTGTAGCTCTCTACTCTCCAGGTCTGACTCAAATCACAACTGCAGTGCGTCGAGAACAAATCAGCTTGCTCGCTGATACAAGTGAGTCATATAAACTATGAATACTACAAACGTATCATGAATATCGTATCATGAAAGCTTGCTCTGAGCGAAGCCTAGCAAGGTTAGAAGTCCATGAGAATTGATATTTTACAATATCAACTCTGACTGTGGAGGACATTTTACTTGTCCTACCTGCTAGACAACACCTTTGTATTATGATAGAGAACATTGCCAACATTCGACTTGACTCGATCGCAAAACATATAGCGGATGTGCAGAACCAAGGATGAATCGATTGCCGACAAACAAACAAAAAAAACCACACACACACACACACACACACACACACACACACACACATATATATATATATATATATATATTAGGGAAACATGTTCCAACAGAACTGATTGGTGTAGTTCCGAGAAACAATTTATTTAATTCGAAATCCAATAAGAGTCTAAACTTTTCCTAAATTGAATAATGGAAGAATAAACGTCAACGAAATAAGACATGAGCGAATTAATTGCCACTTTACTTGGAGTCACTCTTTGCAAATGTGACATCACATGTTTGAAAACATTTTATCAATGCGAATAATAACATTACACATTGTTCATCAAGAGCGATTCATAGAATTATTGATGTGCATAGTTCCTATGCTTCGTAATTCAGTAAACTTGCAATTGCAACTTGCAATATATAACTTGTAATTGATAGCACTACGCATGTAAAGAGTATCATCGTAGTTCGGTGTAAAGTGTTGTTTAACCAACAAGCTATACCAGACTTTACAAAGATCAGTAGACGACGTTTACGGAAAACCCAAAGGCTATGTCAGCGATTTGGAGAGAAATATGTACTTCACATAATCAAGGATCATCATTCCATGGTACAGGCGATATGTGCACATAACTGAAGAATTCTGTCTGTCTATATTGATTTAAATCAGTCTCTGTCGATAGAGAATAGGAATGCTTACGAACTGGTTCCATAAATTTGTTAAACACCCCGTTATACCTTCGACTATAAGGAAATTTGGGGAAACATGTTCCCAATAGTAAACATCATTAAAGTAAAACATAAATCAAATAGTTTTAATACAATAATACAAGAGAGAGATGGTTATAATGTTTTCAATTTACAAAATTGCTTTTATTTTTAGACAGGCTACAAAGTCACCAGCTCGGTTTAAGTAGCGTAAAACAATGGTTGAAAAGCTATAAAAAAAATCCTGTTGATAAAATGTGTCGTTGTGGCGACACGAAATACTTGTTTCATGTACATATGGCATGTTAATTATCCGTAATAAACAAGACGTGAATTTCACTGAGATAAATATCCTTGTTTGACATGTCGGTATATAAAGTTTAAAAACGATAGATTTGTTGAAGAAACTATAATCATTTTGTCATTCAAATCTGATTTTCACCCTTGGTACACTTTCAGTACCAGAGTTACATAACATTACACCAAAAAGGTATTTCGTCAGAAATAGTCAAATATCCGTAATCATGTGTTACAATCGCATAAAGCTGAATGTTAAGCCGGCTGACAGTGCCAGTATCAGTTGGAGCCGTATGCATTGATACAAATTACATTAGTCGAGTGTACAACCATTTTCGAACGTTACGATGTGACACGGGTGGATAGTAAAAACGAATAACTAACTAATACATAATTAGTTGCATATTAACTGAAAGCAAATTTAACTAATACTTAATATGTCTCGGTTCAACCAAACCACAATCGTATGATAGCCTCTGCTATATGACATTTCCAACACGTGGACGATCTTAAGTGATATGATACCAGACAACTATCTACGGAAAGGCTAAATGTTAACAACGTATGAACATAATATCATAAGAGATGAACTTCTATTTGAGCAGCATATAGTATTGCAAATATAGGACAATTTAATATTATTGTAAATTGAAATATGATGAAAATAATATATAAAACTCTTCAAAAAAAGAAACTTGACACTGACTTCCAAAGTTCAATATAAAGACCACAGATGCAAGTTAAACATTGAAATCCAAACTAAAACGCTGTTTGAAGATCTCTTTTCAGTACATTTTATTCACAATAAACATGTTCATGAAATGCACAGGTGCACAAGTGTTTCAACATTGCAGGGGTGTACACATGTCAGTATCGGGTATGGCCACCATTTGCATTGATTATTGCTTGGCACCGACGACCCATGGATGCAATCAAGTTGTCAATCACAGCCTGTGGAATGTTCTGCCATTCGTGCTGAAGTGCTGCGAGAAGTCCCGGAAGTGTTTGGTGGATTCCTTCTGCGTTCAATTGGTGACAAATCTGGTGACCTGGCTGGCCATGGCAATATCTGGACATTTGTTACGCTGTAGAAAGTCCTGACAAACACGTGCAACATGTGGTCGAGCATTGTCCTGCTGAAAGAGACCACCATGGACGTTGACGTGAGGAACAACGTACGGCTGTAGGATCAAGTCTCTATACCGTTCTCCCGTGAGGGTACCAACAATAAGCACAAGGGGTGTCTTAACACCGTGCTGAATCCCGGCCCACACCATGATACTCCCACTTCCAAATGGGACAACCTCCTGAACACAGTTGGCAGCGTAACGTTCTCCACGACGTCGGTATACACGTGCTCGTCCATCACTACGTCGAAGCAGAAAACGGGACTCATCAGTGAAGAGAACGGTTCTCCAACTTGCACGTGCCCACCTCAGTTTCGCTAGATGGCGTTGCGATAAAACGGGACGTCGAACCTGTTGCGTACCGTTTGGTCGGAAATTCGACGTAGGCCTGGTATCTGCGTTGTTGTTGACGTTGCTGTCCTGGTGCGTTCCCGAAGGTGAAGAAGTCGGATGTACCGATCTTGGGCCCGAGTAGTCACCCTTGGTCTCCCTGACCTTGGCCTTTCATCAACGCTGTTTCGGGTGTTGAAACGGGTGCACATTTGAAGACGGGAAAAACTGGGCCAATACGAGACAAACCGGGCCAATATGAGTCTGAGCATGCGCAGTTGCACATTTGGTGAAAGCCCGAAGCTGTCTCTTCACAACTTTGACCCGTGCTATTTGTTCACCAATCTTGTTTATCATTATTATTTCAATATAAATGAGATGTCCAGCGTTGTGCAAATAGAATGAAAAGAAGTTAATTAATAAAATTGTCATTAATTAAGTATTTTCGTATTGGCCCAGTTACAGGTCCTCGGTCCGTTGTATTGGCCCTCGACTTCCTCGGACCTGTAATTTGGCCAATACGGAAATACTTAATTAATAGCATTATAATAACAGTTTAAAACATCTTCCAACTATCAGGTCTCATAAAGGAAAAGGAATTTTTTTAAAGAAATCACGATGTTTTATTCACACTCAAATTCACACATGCTTTATGTAATAGACTTGAGCCTGGTGGACTGAAACTGTTTCCTAAAGAACATTGATTTGGAGTTTAAAGATGGCATAAAGCCTAATATTTGAACGCGACCTTCCGTTTAAATAAGTCATATATAAAAAGGCAAACACGAGTACGGACCTTATTGGTACATTCAACATTTCAATTGGACCCTGTATTCCTGTTGCACTACATGAACAAACACCAAGCACAGCAAAAGAGCTGGTTTCCGGAACACTGAAACTGAATTTTGCACCAGTATCCGGATGGTTTCCAGTACGAATAATTACCCACACCTCCAAGTGGTATCCATCTGGTTTCCATGAATAAGTTTATTGTAGGTTTCAACTCAGTTTCCATGTTATAGTTTACACTTCGTTTCAACTTGGTATCCATATTTCTTAGTTTACACTTGGTTTGAACTTGGTATCCATATTTCTTAGTTTACACTTTGTTTCAACTCTGTTTCCATGTTCAGGTTTACTATAAGTTTCAACCTGGTTCCCATGTTGAGGTTTACTGTAGGTTTCAGTTTTGGTTCCATGTGTTGGTTTACTGTAGGTTTCAGTTTTGTTTCCGTGTGATGGTTTACTGTAAGTTTCAGTTTTGTTTCCATGTTTTGGTTTACTGTAGGTTACAACCTGGTTTCCATGTTTTGGTCTACTGAAGGTTTCAACCTGGTTTCCATGTTGAGGTTTATCGTAGCCTTCATTCAGGTTTCAATGTTGAGGTTTACTGTAGGTTTCAGTTTTGGTTCCATGTGTTGGTTTACTGTAGGTTTCAGATTTGTTTCCATGTTTTGGTTTACTGTAGGTTTCAACCTGGTATCCATGCTGAGGTTTATTGTAGGTTTCAGTCTGGTTTCCATGTGGTTTACATGTTAAGGTTAACTGTTGGTTTCAACCTGGTGTCCATGTTTTGGTTTCAATGTAAGTTTCAACATGGTTTCCATGTTGAGGTTTATTGTAGGTTTCAGTCTGGTTTTTATGTTAAGGTTTACTGTAGGTTTCAGTCTGGTTTCAATGTTGAGGTTTACTGTAGGTTTCAGTTTTGTGCCCATGTTTTGGTTCACTGTAGGTTTCAACCTGGTTTCAGTGTAATGATCAACTTCTTTATTTTCGATTGGTGGCATGTCACTATAGATTCTTATACCGTTATCAAACACGTCGCCATTGTTTAATAGAAAAGTTGATCATCCATAAATACCTTGTCTTCTTCGTCAGTTTAAAAATAGCAAGGCCACGGAGATAATAATTATAGTAATGACAAAAACAATTTTGTTGTGCCATGAAGACTATTACATAAAGTGCCAATTGCAGGGCAAATAATTTACTGCTTAATAATTAATGCTGCAAAAAGGAGATGACATCAGACAATCAAATCTGAAAATGTATTCAAATGTCGTCAAGCAGACAATACCATAAAGTGATCTTATTTATGAAGATCATAGGTACATAATTTACAAATTGCATTATTTATAAAAAAAAATAACTTCATAAATCATCCAGCAAAATGCCATCAATTGATGACGATGTAAACTAACTTGGCATTGCTGCTGATTAAGAAATACGATCACTAATATAGCAAGAGATATGTGGTTATATTTAGCCGGGCAATCACTATTCAATGTATGTTAGGAACAGGTGGTTATATTTTCCTCGGATAAACGGCCCAGGTTAATTACGTCACTAGTCCAACGGGGTGATTTCAAACTCTTCAGCTTCAGATAAGTACTTTCTGTGTCCTCAATTGGAATGATCTTTCGACCACATGGTATGCTCGTCTTCAAGCGTAGAAGTCTTTGACCGTCAACACTATGCTTCCTTTGAGATCTTCTTTGCTGTGAAAGT
Organism: Gibbula magus; assembly: GCA_936450465.1. Lineage (NCBI taxonomy): Eukaryota > Metazoa > Mollusca > Gastropoda > Trochida > Trochidae > Gibbula > Gibbula magus. The sequence continues at coordinate 30,162,651 of OW388290.1, read as the reverse complement.
AAACTGATGTTAATGACCAACATAAATCAAAATTGATGCAACCTCAGTTGACTTATTTGGAGTGTTAGTAAGAAACACTTTTGAATTCATAGAGTTTTTTTTATCAAATGCAACTTTCGCTTATTTATTATAACTGAAATGAGAACACTCAAACACTGTAACAAAGTATCGATGCCAATATCTCAAGACACAAGTAATAAACTCTTTTGACTATATTTCATTTTTCTGATGTTTCCCTTTCTTTGGTATTTTAAAGTACAAATGGAGAATTAGCAAATGCTCAAGGACACTATTCACACAAATACATCATGTAGTTACATGTTTTACCAAAAAGATAATCGAAACTGACACGTTATGGTGTTTATATAACTTTTCATTGCTATAACTATCAGGGGATGTCAACCATTTTTACCATGAGTATATGTATAAGAAATTCGCATGGTTAACGATTAAAAAAAACTTTAGGTCACACATGTTTTATTTTGCCTGTGTTTATGTATTTTATTATGTATGGATGAAAACGTTTCATACAGGCTGTGCCCTGCATCATTGCGTTCATAAACACAATTAATTGCTTTATTTTCCATGTTACAATATTTCGAAAATATTTCAACTTTATAATCAACTTTATTTAATTAGTTAATCAAATCGTTAGCATATTGGAAAAACAATAAGAAAAACATTAACTGTAAGTATTACATTAAATGTGCACTGTACCTTCATGTTGTTTCGCCCTCTGTGAATGACAACAGTTGTTGTCAGTAAAGTTCATTTACACCCGGCAGACACGATTTTTGCCATTTTCTTCAATGAGTCACATGTTATACTGGCAACTAATTATAATCCCGCTAAAAATTGGATGGAGAACAAATGTCTTTGTCCGGGAGCTAGACCACGTGGTTTGGCAATTATATAACCCCATAGCGCGGTCAGAGTGCGTCAGGCTGAGCATGCATGCATTTGACCTACATGTACACCTATTCAAGAAAATTAGGCGCACTGAATCTTAGGGTTTGTAATCGATATTATTGTTTATTTGTTAAATAGTTAGTCGAACATGAAACACGCAATACAAAACATATTATAATATTGTCGAAATAAAAAGGAACACCGTACATATATCAATCAAAGGTTTCAGTTATTTACTTGTTTTTATGAATGTGACATTTGAAAGATTTACTGCTTCTAAAAAGTATAATTAACCATTTTTTGTTTATAACTTCAACTGAAAAACTGATGTCAACATATCATGTTTTCATAATAACTAATAATGAGTAACTTTGCTTTGAATACACTTTGAAGTAATGGATAACTCATTTGGTTTCTATGGGTCTTTTGATTTGAACAAATGGAAAACACAAATGGATACACGTCATTGTTCTTATTTTATCATTTGTTTCCTTTTACGGATATACTAACAATCTCAGAATTCAGAATTAATTCAAGTTTGAAACCAGGTTACCTAGTTTCAGTGAACTGATACCAATTTGATAACAGTTACTAACATAAATGATCGTATTGGCACGAAATAACAGTTGTTAGTTAAAAAAAATAAGCTTGAAAACAGCGTAATAATTTAGTTCACTTTATAGTTCATGTTGGTTTCCATTAAATGGAATCTTTAATTCAAATTTCAGGAATGGACACCCAACATGAAACTACACTTGATAGTTTCATGTTGGTTTCTATATAATGGAATCAGTAATTGTAAATTTCAGGAAAGGAAACAAACATGAAACTGCACTAAATAGTTTCATGTTGGTTTCCATTTTCAGGAAACAATGAATGTAATTTCCAGGACTGAAAACCAACATGAAACTTCACATTATAGTTTCATGTTGGTTTCCATACCAGGTTGTCAAGTTTAATTAGATTGATACAACATGGATACACCTATTACCTAGTTTACAGTTGGTTTTCCGAATTCAGGTTACTCAGTCATTTTTGCAGTGAAAGTGATTATATCGTCATACTGTGTTGCATTTCGCACGCCTAGTTCTTCCTGTTGGATTAAGGTGTTACAGGCTTGAATACAGCAGTAGATCTCTTGTGAGTAATATGAAGTAAGTTTCATTAGTGCGTCATCTACGACTGGCACTAGTCATCTATAATTTAGTACATGTATCTTGAAAGTTGTGCTCTCATTTTCAGAGGACCTGTAATAACACGCCATTTGATATTGGTATATTTCCCTGCAGCAATGGTATGCTATTATTATTCGGTAGTTTTCACTAACTGTGATGAATAGTTTGACTCTGTAACATGTCTGACCCATGTCTGTCATTTACAGACGAATCTGGCTTTGTAACATAAGCCATATGTATATGCACTCTTTTTACCATGGGGCAAAATACCCCTGGGGTCAATTTTGCCACCCTTGAGCCCCGTTCATGCGCCACTGTTTGCATACATGTGCAAAAATACACACATATGTATATTTACATAGGTATGTAAATGTGGCGCATGAACGCAATTGCATACATGTGAATATTTGCATGGTTTGCAAATTTGCACTGAGTCAAGAGGTAGTGCAAATGTATTTTTACACATGTGCAATTTTGCGCAGTATCCAAATATGGCACATGAACGCAAATACTGATTACACACATAGGCAACTTGGCGGGAGGGAGAAATGATTTGTCTGGCACAGCCATCATATCCCCTAGCAAGCACGACAAGAGCATGTTAATGGAAGCAGGGAGTGGGAGCTAACCTCAACATATCTTATGATGACAATAGGAATTGCTACCAAAACCTACAATAGACTTGTACACAAGTTTCATTCAGTATCAAACCATTTGTATTACGAATGAGTGACTGGGAGACATTTTAATGTATTTTTTATGTTTTCATGACAAGGATCAGGACATCATATATTTTGTTTTTATTCCGTCCATTTAACATTCCAAGATCTCAGAGTTTTCAGCGATACGACCATTACATGTTCTTCTCAGCTAGCCCACCATTGTGTCTGTGAATACGTATTGAAAATCTCAGCTTGCAATCCAATCGAATAAAACCCCTTTCGATTAAGATAGTCTCAGTATGATTCTGTGAAGGTGCAATAATAAGGATGTGTGACCTATCTATGGACCCTGCACAATGTGAAAATGTGAGAAAAAAAACAATCTGCTCGTAACCCTTCAGAACCTCCAACAGTCCTTCCCCTTCTGGAAAATTGATGACTTCCGGTGCCATCTTCTCCATCAAAGCATTGCAGACTCCTAAACACATGTCGCAGCCGTAGATTTGGCATATACCAAAGAGCTGAGCAACCGTTCTATATTTAGTTGTTGTTGCAAGTCAATTGATTGTTATTGGTAACTGAATTCTAACAGACAATGTTTCATTGGTATTGGTCTGCCTTTCCAGTGATCCAAACAATTGTGCTTATATACAAATATAGTCAAATGATTCTTGTGACTTTCTAAAGTTTTCTATCCATTGTTCATTTGTGAAATTTTGAACATCTTCCTTTTGTTTCTGGAAATATCCCTACTCCTGCTATTACTGATGACCATCTATGTCATCATCATAAAGGGAAAACATCTCCTTTGTCTCCGACACAGGTACACCAGTGTCTCCATGACCAAGACTTACGCTCAAATGAAGGAACCTGAAAATTTACTCCATCAAAATACACACCATAAGATGGCGCATGAACGCAAAGCAAATTTTGCATTTACACACCTGAGTATATTTACATAGTGTGTAATTTTGCATACAATGCAAATTGTTCGCGCATGAACGGGGCTTTGGTCAAATGTTAAGTAGTACAGATCGTTTATATGCCAACATCATTTGAGGATATGTGTAGTTCTTTCGAGATATTCAAAAGATATTCAGTCTCCTCATCAAACGACGATTTGCTCCTCGATCGCTTTTTAGCGTCATTTTACATGGTTACTTTAGACAAGGAAGGGGGAAACGGCGGGGAAACTATTTCAAATGATCCATTTATAGATGGGGGGTGCCAATTATTGGAAAGGGTATTCAGGTAAGTATTTCAGCAGGGGGTATAATTCCTTTAAAGTGTTTAGATGCAGCATTTGCCCATGGGGTTAGATTTGACCCTGGAGTAAAATGAATTTGACCCACCTCTCGAGATGGATCAAACTTGACCATGGGGCAAATTATTGTTTACATGACAAAATTTGTCTTCGGGAGGTAAATTTAACCCCATGGGCAAATTTAACCCGGGGTCAAACGGTTGCATGTAAACTCGGCTTTTAACATAGATATAATTGGCCAGTGTTAAATTGCGATGGATGTGAGAATGAGTCAGACGTTTGGTTTAGGTTGATTAAAATAAATATGGTTGCAATTTGTTAAGCATCATACAATCACAGTGTACACTGAAATACCGAAACAAGCAGGAAGCAAAATTAGATGACCAATGGTCATGCTTCGTAACTGTCACTATATCTATTATATTTCGTTGTAAGGAACGGGACTGTAAAGAAAACATGAAAACATAAATATGACATAATTAGACTAGTTGACCGTATTGCTCCCTTGGACTGTGTTAAATGTGAAAGAATCTAGTAATTCTTACTATAATTGTAAAATAAGTAAATACAAAGCATCAAATAGATCTGTTTAATTGATTATATTTAAGTATCGGTCATCGGTCCCTGATTCCTTTAATTGATAGCTGATCATCGTACAATTTGTCTGTCTCTGATGCACACTCCTGACATAGTATGATGTCATATATGAACAAGGAGCCATGTTTTGTCTTAAGATTTCCGTACACATCTTAGGGATTTGCTAAACGAACTTGGAATATACAAATATTCCAAAATGGTATAGGCAAACTCTTAAGATATTTTCTTCCAAGATTGTATAGACCATCACCACTTATGCTAAATTTATCTACACGAACATATGCGTGGCAAGAAATGACAGCGCAATATAACTTCTCCACTTCTCTGTATTTATCAAGTTTTAATAAGCATTCGATTGTTGATCCTTTACTTGCATGATATGTGCACACGTCCAAAGCCAGATTCTTCAATCATAAGTCAATATTTTCATTTAGAAGTGTCTCTAAAATTGACATATAAGGTTAATGTAATCATAAAAACTAATTTGAAGGATTAGTTTTTACGAAAAAAACAATGACCGCGTATAATATAATTAGGTTCATGTGTCAAAAATATCAAAATGTTGACAGCATAACGTGCTAGCACGCCATCATTTTGCCTTGAAGACATGGAGGTAGCGAGATAGCGCAATCGTTAGCGCGTTCGGCTTCGGTTCAAGAGGTGAGGGGTTCGAATCCCGCAAGGGGCTCTGCAAGTTTGTTTGGTGTAGAGAATTATTCGTAAGGTTTGGCTGCAATGTTACAATGAATTCTGAGCAGTATACGTACCACCCATGATTCGCTAGTCCCAGTTGATACTGACAGATTTCACCGTATGCAAAGTCACACTGTTGTTGCGGGTTGGCTCCCTACAATACTACTAGCTGTCGTGATATAAGTGGAATACTTGAAAAAAGGCGTTAAACCAACAAATAGCACCTGTATGACATGAAAACACCATGAAACGAGTATATGTGTAGACGTTTACGTTTTCAGAGCACGACATGTATTGTTTACGTCTCGTAACAAGAAAAAAGTGAGCATGGCTCTGACACCCCTGCCATTCGCTATCCGTCTATTGAGCATTATTGATGTCAGGGGTACTATAATGTACATATGTTTTTTTTAAAAAACAGATTAAAGCATCATACTATTGTCAAACATATTTTTAAGAACTGGCTTTGTTATTACACAATTTCATTCACCCAGACTTAATTGTTCCAATTAGAGCATCACAGCAGTAGTTTCTATCAAGTTCAGTTACAGATTCAAGGGCAATAACTCATTCAAAAATAATATTTCGGAACTGGACTTTGAACTCGATGAAGATGTTAAATCTAATTCACCTAGAGGTAATAGTTGCCGATAAAACTTGTCCAAATTGGGACAAAGCGATTTTGGTACTAAGTTCAATTTCGCATTCAAGGGCCATAACTCTGTAAACAATAATATTTCAGAACGGTTTTCGAACTCGATAAAGAGTATGGGTATGAGTACTCACAGCCAAAATTTCACTCACATAGGTTTAACAGTTTCCGAGAAAACCTCTCCGGACTGAACACAATAAAACTAAGTCTAAAAAAGTGACATTTCAATGGAAACGACCAAAAAAACAACCCCAAAAAAACTTGTCTGTGCGCGATGGAAAGAACATGGTTAACAACTGTACAAAGTTTAGTTGATGTACCTTTGTAAATTTACCGGACGGACGGACGGAATAACCTCTAAAAAAAATCCAGTAAAATCGGGAGTTTTATTAATTAATTATGATATTACATAAAAGACATACATTCTAACGTTTTTATCTTTGTGTCACATGCATCCGTGTGACTTGTTTCATAATGACGAACCGTCATGTTTCCAATTTCGTTGTTACACTAGCGTATCTGTCATGGTTTCCTGGAGGATAATTTGATACATCGCTGTATGAAGCCAATAACTAATCAGAGACCCCAAATGGCTTGGGATTCAAGTAACGGATTTGCTGTAGACAGGCTAGTAATTACCTTCCTGGATTTATGTCTCAAGTGTTTATATTTAGCACTGATACATTTAGAAAAGGATTGATTATCTGTAACATCATTATGAACTCTTTGTATAGAAGCTTCAATCTTACGTCAACAATTTCAAAATGTGTTCGAACCATCTTTTCAGCCCACGGTACGGATCTGAGAAAATATCAGGAATACCTTCTACACATAGTCGCCAAGCAGAAGGTCTTGAACTTTAAAGTTCCCCCAAAAGACAATACTTAGATATGAAAGAGTAGCCCAAATTTATAATAACATTATGTTAAGTGAATGAGCCTCGGCTTCTATATTGCACGCCTAATGGGGTGAAAAAGAGGTGAAAGTTGAGAGCAAATTTTGGATATCGAAGATCATGACTCTAATTATTCCTAAATCCTAAGACTGGGTTTCCATGGTTCCTTGCTGAAGTTAACCAGCCATTAGGTGCCTATACACAGCCAAACTAAGCCAGTAAAGGAAGTAGCTCAAATATGCAAGGTTGTCCTTTGATCGAGGAGCAATTAGATCATTAATGAACGAGAATCATGACCATTAGGTCTGTACAAAATTCCATGAGAAATACTCATGGCATACAAACGCACGCATGCACGCATACATAGTACATACATACAAAAACTTGTACAGCCAATGAAACTGCTCTCGGAAGCGCTTTGTTAGTTCGCCAAGATTGCGTTTTAACTGTCTTACAAATATGATTTCTTTGATAGGCATTCTAGAAGCTGATATCGCCGCTAATGGCTGCAATACTGCCGAAGCGGCGTTAAACAATAACTCACCCACTCACTAGAAGCTGATTCGATTCGACGTTCTATGAATAGTCAACTTCGTTATTGCACAGATGCGACGTTTCGGTGCAGATACTAGCACCGTTATAAAGCAAGTGATACATAAGACATGAATACTTTTGCAACCGTAATTTCGTAAGCTTTTTTCTCTTTAATACATATCAATCAAATACACAAACGTCATCAGTGTTAATTGAACGTATATACCCATCAAGAATATGACACATAGGTTACTTGATCTTTTCTATGTATGGGTTTGTCATCTGTTTAACAAACGGTTTAGCTCATAAATCGGTACCTAAAGAAAATGGACAGAACATGAGAATAAGTAATTATTGACAAGATTGAAGTAAACCATTTATGATAATTGAATAACGAACAAAACCGAGAGAATATCGCATTAATTCAATCTCAATTCTACAAGTTTTACAAAAGGACATCACGATAAGCACATATCTAAACCACAATCTTGATGTCCAATTATTGAATTAAAACAATTATAAAAACTTAAGGTATCAAAAAACGCCCGATAACAGGTAAATAAAATGTAATAGATATACTTATGCAGCCAGTAATGGATATTTTCCTTTATTTCAAACCATAGTCTAAAACATGAATCGGGGTTTTAAAGGATTTAGTGTGTCGTTTTATAAATTAGAAGTTGATATTTAATTCTGAAAAAGTGCACGCTGAAAGCAAACTTCTCTTGTTTTAATTGGCTTGAAATACGCGAACGGATAGTGTTTCACATAGTTCAACTTAGCTTATGTTCTGTTATATATACAGTAAGTCATTATGTGTGGCATTGGAAAGTGCGAAGGCTGTCTTAATGACCTGATTTGAAAGTGAGACAGAAGCAAATTGTTTCAGGTTTGTGGCACTCACTAAAATGAATTAGAGAACACTATTTGTAGAAAACATGATTGGTCTGACTTGAAAGGTCTTCCGTACGTACGTTAGTCGTGGTAACTTGATCTGAAGAAAGGACCAAAATCAAATGATGACCAAGTTCAGAATGACAATGGTTCTATTTTGTGACAGGACCCGCAATTGGTCATTAGGTAGGGCTTGTTTACAATATACTGATAAGTAGGGAATTTGAATAATTTCTATCATTTTGATAAATATACACTTGAACGGTCATCGTGAAAGTAGTCCTCGGTCCAATATAATAATACTATGAATACAGTTATCTTGGTACTTGCATTCTATGGAGATTTCGATTTTATATAATGAATACATATAATTCCTTTTATCACATTTTAGACTTGATAGACCATGAGAGTGTTTATCAATTCAAGTATCAAAGCTCGCATGATAATACTGTTACATTGATAATATTTGTTTCGAATATATTCCGATGTTTTGTGTTTGGTAAATGTGTTGATTTTACTATTTTCTGATACTTGGCCAAGATTCATACTTCAATAATACATTTAATGGGATGGTTCTGTCGCCATCTTTGATAATTTGCATTACGTGAAATGAAAACACGCTATATTGTACTTAATTTTACAACTTTTTTAATAACTAAAGACATACACTGGTATTGACATAACATAGCATATCATAAAACTAATAAATGCTTTGTATGTTTTCCCCACTCGTAGCGCCGATGAATGGCTTCAGTTCTCATTGTTTATATTTTCAACAAATGGGCGCTTGTGTTTATCATGTTGTGAAATATAAAGTCATAAAAATGTTGACCTCATTGATATCTTTTAATTTCATTGTGTTTTAATAATGTATTAATAACATATATGTGTAAACAGGAAAATCTCCCGAATTTCGTTTCCACAAAAAAATACCCCGATAGAACTCTCCTTTTAAGCTTTAAAGTGGAAATATGGTACTTCGTCAGACACCAAACCTCACGAATATGTTATAAAGCAGTACCAACCTCAACATATATTTGATATATGTTGTCTCATGATTAATTGCTTAGAGCAACCTTTTAATGAGACATAATTCGTCAATATACATGTACGCAATACTTGAATTTTAGACTTGACATTAAAGAGGAGAACACTTTTGTGAAAGAATAGTTGCTGTCATTCTATTCTGTTTAAAGACAACATTCATAACATTGATAATTTATTTTTTCTCGTCTTGTAGCGTTTATACAGTCATTTCGTACATATGTCTGTCAAACGAACTTTAAATAGCCCTACATTATACATACTAGGTTACCAAACTTCATAAACTTCATTTTAACTTTAATCATTTGTTACCTTGGAAACATGACTTCACTTAAGTCGAACTGATTTTCTCTGTAGCACGCGGCAACAGTACATGATGTTCCGGGGTGACCGAGGACTGGATTTGTGTTCCTTTTTTAACGATTTAAGAGCGGTATGTATAGCCAGGGCGTTAAGAAACGACGTACATTGAATTGTTTACTTTGTTTATTTGGGGACGATTTATTACTATTATGTAATGGGATTAACTTGAGCCTTCTGATTTATTTCCATACAATTTCAATAATTAATAGCTATGGAAATTGCGAGTGTCATTCCCGTTGGATTCGTTAACATTTACAGCAATTGTATCATACAACTTATTACAATCTTGAAAGTTAACGAAACCGTTATAGATAATAAAGAACGAATATGTTTACCTAACATTAACTGGTATATTTCCAATAGCTACTTGTATATGTTGCTACAACAGCCAAATGCATTGAAAGTACATGGTGCAGTGTATAAACTGTTTAAATATACATATTTTTATTTCGAATTCTTACTTAAACCGTGACACGAATACAGAAAAGAGAGAAAATACCGACTGTCCGTCGACAATAACTGGAATAAAAAGTAACGCTTGATTGTATAATTTCGATGGGCATTAAATATGTAGTAAAAGTAGTTCAACTTTGGAACAAAGTATTCAATGAACGGCTGCTGCTGCGGATTCAAATACAATTATATCAAATTGCTTCAGCAGGGTTCTGTGTTACTTCATGATCGCACCACGCAATTATAGCCTATATATGGAAACATTATTAGCATCTAACACGGTTTCTGTCATTAGAATACCAAAAACGTGACATGGACTGAAACACAATTGCCCTAAGCGATGCATTAATGGTGTATATATAGCTGTAATGATGCAGACAGAAACCTTCATGTATTACCTTTCTAATGACATTGTCACATTGTTTTTTTTGTACATGTAGTTCTATCGCCATAACACGAGTAGCGGGGTACAGAAATAAGCTCATGTTTTTTTATTGCTTGACGATACCTAGAAAATTGTTCAGTATATTTTATTAACTTTATCATATACGAAATGCTTTGGGGGTATTCAACCTTTTGGGGAAATTAGTTTTAGCCGTTCCTGTGGAAACGCAAATTATTATAAACAATATTGTGTTTACAGAATAAAGCTTGAAACTTGAAAAGCTGAGCTCAGTAATATTTGGGATGTGATTTGTCTCAAACTGAGTTATAACAACCATGATTCCGTTCAAATACGTAATAATTTCCAAATGTCCTTATATGACAGTGTAGATTAACACAGTGCCGTTATATAGTAGGCTTTGGCTGTAATATGCTACCTAACAAAACTGACACATGCTATACCATAACTTATCAACCGGGCACTTTTGTTTTCTTTCAATCCGTTCTCAATAATGAATTATGCAGGTTGTAACACTGGACGTTTTCATGTAAGTGACATCACTGAAATACCATCAACTGTTTCTCAAAAGTCTGAATATACATGTTTTTGTTAAAGCGTCAGTTTCAAACCCACGCCTCAGGTCTTTTTGTTTTAGGTTTTACAAAAGTAAAGGGCCGATAACTTTAATTTTTTAACCTCAGAAAACATTGGACAAAGAAAATGTCAAATGTTTCTGATGAGATGGAGTGTAGGGGTGAGAAAAATGACTGTTTAGAATAGGAACACATATTTAATAAGCTACATATTCTTGACAAGGAAATTAAAAACTTTATCGAAGCGATGATACATCATCTGAAACATTCGATGAACATTACTTGCAAATTCAGAATATAGTGGTCTTAGAACGAAACAATATGTATTTTTTCAACACTGATTCCGCCCGGATATAAGCATAGTTTGGAAATTAGAATGTCACAGATAAGTACTTATACCTCATGAGAAAGATATGGTCAAGTATTACCTGATTTGGAAAGGTTCAATGACAAAAGATGCACATGTCAAGTATCAAAGGCAATAAAACGTTTTGGCCAAGATTAAAGTTTTCGGAAATGGTTCCTGTGTCAAGGTCAATGTATTCAATTTCAAAACATATTGTGTGTGGTCTAAGGGAGGTTACTCCCATTTGTGTTAAAACCAAAAGAAGGATTATCTCTTTATCAGTCCAAAATAAAAAGGGAAATGTATCAACATAAAATGCCTGTAACTCATTGATGATGTATATTATCTAAATAATTATGCTTGTCCCATTTACAGTGATACTTCCACTCTTTCACTACATGTACATGGAGGTATTAAGGAACATGCTTTGATTTCCCATTGTTGAGTTATGACCTTACAATGCAAATACAAACTCGATTGTTGTCAATTGAAAACGAAGGTAGAATTTGACCAACTTAAAAGACCAGTAACTCATTGGTTATGAACACTATTGTACTAATTATGATTTTCGGACTTAGGGTATTTGTGTCTGTTTGATGAGGTATTAAAAAACGTTCTATAGTTTGTGGTTATTGAGTTACGAAATAACAAAAACACACTTAAATCTGAAAATTTACAATATGTTAATATTAATAATGACCGAATATGAATGTTCACAGCGATAACGTCAAGGCCACGAAAATCAAGGAAATTAGCCCTTTTCCTAGCGGAAGCGCTAGCAATGTGTACGCAATACAGAGAAACCAGTCAAAGACACTGGAGATATCCGGCTGACAGGGTAAAGTAACAGTCTCGTTGTGCTATTGAAAAAGAGGACAATGTTATAAAACTCAGTTACTCTCATTCTGGTGAACCTTTAATATGTAAACTATGTAAAGAATTTAAGGAATAGTACTGGAGTTATTCCATTTCGTACGGACAGAAAATACGGACGGAAATATGCACGCTGCCGACCAATATACCCCCCACTATAAACACTTATTTTGTTTTAGAGGATCGAGAGGCAGCATTAATACGACACTTATAATTTGGATAGTGGCGTGCAGTTTTCTGTATGAATCTACATGTATTTGTTGAGTTCAGCACTAAGCCCTAGATTGGGCTTCTCGAAAACAGAACGATCAGAAGTGTTTACTTGGAATAAACAGCTTGCCAGTTAGTGCCCTTCAACAGACTGACGATTTGAAGGCATTTGAGTGACGTATACTAACGGCGGTTTCTGTTTCATTCTATCGGTTTTTTTTAAAATCACGACAGGATAATGGTAACCTTATCTCGCGCACACATCCTTCTTTTAACAGATATGTATTTACATGATGGGTCATAATTCGTGTTTTTTTTTATTTCCCCCCTTTTTTAATTGCAGCAAATAACGAACCAAAGGCAAATTTAAATAAGATACATTCATCGAAAATACTGGAAATTACCATTTAGTATCCAGAAATGTCCACATCGTATATAAATATTACCCAGCCATCCGGACATTTTTTGTTTAGAATCAAAATGTTCTGTTTCTGGAAAAATCTACTAAGCAACTTGAAATCTCCTCTTCACATCTACAAATAACTACTTCGCATCTGAAAATTACCATTTAGTATACGGAAAAGTCATCCTCGATAATCCAGCGCTATTCTAGATTTATCGGAACAATAGCGCTGGATTATCGAGGATGACGGAAAAGTATTCTTTATTATATATAATAACTCAATTTATTATCCGGCAATTTCTACTTAGTAGCAGGCTATTTCTTCATGGTATTCGGGAAATTTTCACTTTGTGGAAAGAAATTTCCACTTGACATCAGTAGGTGTAATGTGGAAGTTTGAAGATGTTAAGTGGAAAATTTCTAGATGTGAAATATATATTTCTGGAATTTAAGTAGATAATTATGTTCTGTTCATGTGCAAATAACAAACTGTGATAATCTTAGAAATGATTTAGCAACCATAACCTGTGAATAATTATAACTCCAAACCAAGACGTCAACGTATCTTACGTTCAACATGGATCCATTATATTGGCCAGACATATTACGTATGGCTATGATCATGAGAATGTTAATATTTTCCCGCAGAATCAGTAGTGTGTTAAATTACGTACCTAACAATAATAAATCACCAACACATTACGAAATCCAAGGTTAAATCAGATTGTATTTATAAAATTAGGTACACTTGCATTTAGTTCACTTGTAATCGATGAAGCAACAATAAAACTTCTAATTTAATTATTAATTGATTATGCAATAATATCATTTACAGAGTAGTATATATTTAGCCCTAATACCACCGACAATGATATTGTTAATGTACAATTACATTTTCTTCAGTTTCCCATTTCATACTTTATGATGCGCTATCAAACAATTGTTAACCTAAACATCGATTCTAACTACAGGATATTTAAAGATCAACCTAAGTAGGCGGTCTACATGATGACACCAGCTCTTAAGTGATCACGTTATCTGTCAAGTTGATACACATGTATGTCACAGTGACATTTGAATCTCGATTCGTGTACAGTTACATTGTACATAAGGGATCAATTAAATCATCGCCCAGGCACACTCAGCTACACTTGGGAGCCCGACAAAGTATTTTGATGTGTGATACATTGTACAGTACACTGTGGTTTGTCATATCTAGATAGCTGAACAGTGGATTCTCCAGTTATGGAAACGGAAGCTAATGATACAAGAGGAATAGTTATTAACGAAAGATTATTTATTTTATCACTGTTGCTGTTCATGGGTGATGTGGGGATTTAATGCTAAAGTAATCGTAAACATCAAATAGACAAGTATGTACACTCTGTCAAAAAAAAAAACGCAGCCCCTATCTGAATGTCTGACAACATCCCCTGAACAAAAATAGTGTGCGTGAATTAGAATGTTTTGTCATGTACTCTTAATATGTTCTCTTAAAATTAGTACTATCTCCCAAGCGCAGTCTTTGTCACGCACACTTGACATTTTATCCGATTATCCGAAAAAGTCATGTGCATAATGACTAAAGTCGGTTGCACGTGCAAATCAAGGAAAACACAGTTGATGTAGGGGTCTATAAAAGGGCGCATAGTTTTGCAATTCAGTCATTTCATTTACTCCGAAAATCAAGGTCGAAAATACCCCGGTTGAGTACAGCAGATCGAAATATTGCCATTGATCCCACTGAGGCTTGATAACAGTTGCCAGTCATTTAATGTCCATAAAACAACAATTTCCCGACTTTGGAATCGATATACACAGTTCCATACAACTGGTAGACAAAAGATCGCCACACCGGCTCAGGATCGCTATATCCGGGTCACCCACCTACGCAATCGGCAGGTCACAGGTGCCTGGTTTAAGAGAGTGTCAGCCCAAACCACCAGGAACCGTTTACGTGAGGCCAATTTACGTGCATGAATACCATTTGTCGGACCCGTCCTTAGATCCATCACAGAAGGTGCACTAATGTGAGGATATGGAACCTAAGAAACTGGCCGGTTTCCAATTTTGCCGTCGTGACGGAAGGCAACGTGTCTACAGACGAGAAATGAACGTTTTGCTCCGAAATGCTTTCGACAGGTCGACAGATTTGGAGGAGGAAGCATCATAGTATGGGGAGCCATGTCTTACAACCAAGAGTCACACCTGGTCATCATTCCCGGCAATTTGACGGCCCAACGATACATCAATGACGTTTTACAGCCTCATCTTCTGCCGACAATCGTCCAACACAGGGAGCGGTTTCATAGTATATATATATATTATTGAGTATATATGGTAATAATGTTGTATGAATGGCAGCGTTGTTACTGTTTAGATTATAAGTATTACACTGTCTTCGGGTCGCATAAAATATGTCTGGCTTTAGTCAATAATAAAAGCACACCTTTCAGACATGCTTGAAACCAATTTCATCTAAAAAATGAAAACTGCATCCGACAGACTTCATATTGCGCCATCTGATCTTTTGATTCCTGTGTGTCTTAATTCACATCAACCAGTTCTTGTTACCCTCGAAAAAATATGTCATATGACTATAAAACAAGAAGATCGAAATAATAACTTTTAAATTTCAATAGTAACTAGCTCACCACAAGCATCATTTCTCCACCGCAGGACGTAGCCTCTGTGGAAAGAGAATACATAGAGAATCTCACCCAAGTGTCTTCTGATATCAAATATATCAACACGAGTTGATAAAAGTTACAAATATTTTCACTTTTATCAACGAGTGTTGATATATTTGATATCAGAAGACACGAGGGTGAGATTCTATTTATCATCCAAAATCATTCTTATTACGTTAAAGTGAAATAGTGTACATCTCTGAGTACATTTCTGCTATTTGACTTCCAGTGCGGTGAGGTCATAGCATTGTGACGTCATCATGTTTATGACGTCATAGCATTGTGATGTCATTACTCGATGACGCAAAAACATTGTGATGTCATGTAGTTGACGGTGACAGGGCATTGTGCAAAATCTACTGCCAAAAAGATATCTCCTAGGAGATATCGCTTGATCTCCCACAAGCGGTATCTCCTGTGGATCACAGTTTTGGGTGATAAACTCTAGTACCATCTAAGTTTCTGTAATGTGCTCTTAGAATGTATAATGGTCATGTCTGATTGGTCCCTGATAGACCTTAACTCTCTCAATGATTCATGTTTTGCGATGTGGAGCTGTAAATAAACCTCAAGACAGCTGTTTCGTTATTATATAATGTAACTGTAAATGTTCGATTTTGCCACTGTCTTATTCTATCTTGTCCAAAACAGTACATGAAACATCTTCTATGTTAACGATTTCTGAAAATACTATAAACATATGTATGATAACGTACATGTATCTCTTTCATCATGCATTTGCTTTTGCAAGAACACTATTCTGCTATTTTTGAAAGAGTATAGAAAACACCTGTGGAACGTTTTTAATTGCAGCTACACTCATCTGTCAAATACCACGATAATGAAAGCCTATTATTTCTGCGGTTTTTGTGCTAATATGGCAATGCAGCTGTTTAGCAACAGTTCGCGTAACGTCAGTGAATGAAAAAGCATTCAATCAATGAATAATAACTAAAAAACAAACTGCACTTTAGACAAAAGCTTCATGCTGATTACGAAACGATTACAAGCATTAACGTTCACCTACATTTGGTTATATATGTAGCTGATTGTATTTGTACGACATTCTAACTTGCCTTTTAACATATAGATTTGATTTTTAAAACGATATACTGTTTTTACTGTTTAAATCAATTACGTGTATTGGCCAATGCCATTTTACTCCCGCAATTTTGTTTACCATAATACATCATAGATACTGACGCTTATAATGAAAATGTACTCTTAACATAATGAACATTAGGGATTTTGCCTCGTCACAAAGAATAGCATAACTAGGAGGAAGTTCTTACATACGTCTACTTCAATAAGGAGGAAATAGCATTACACAAAGTGTACAAGGTAACCAAACATCATAACATGCCTTGCTAGACATATGTTGCCTTATTGCCAATACATATGAAACAAACAACCGCATATGAAACCAGTAGCATAATTATATCAGAAGGTTCGAAAAAAACAGGATTAAAACATTTCGATATGTGTTATGATATAGGTAGATATAATATCGTTGTCAACAATGTCAAAATGAGACAAAATCAAAGCAAAGAATTAAGTTAGTCGGTTAGTCACAAATATAACAATTTAGTCGGGGAAACCTTATATCTAATAAGTGGACACTGAAGTAGCTTGTTAAAGAGTTCTAACATCCGTCTGTGTTTGAACATCCGTCGTGTGTTTGAACTACTTCAAATTTCCTGTTTACTCTGATGAATGTTCTTGGTAAGAAATGTTATAACCTAAATATTTTACAATAAACAATTATACATTTACAGGCAAAGATTGTCATGAACCTCAGCTTTACTTCAAGGCGATGTTCAACTAATTATTATTATTATAAACATGTTATATACAATTGGAATTCAAATACATTAAATCAATACCACAACATATTCTTTAACACTTCTCCATAGCAAGTGTTTTATAATGTTTATAGAAAAGGATATATTACCCTATAAACCTAAGGATGATTAGGGAACACTCTTTTCTAGTTTCTGATATTGATTAAAATTTCTGATATTGTTGCATCGTTAACTTACACGTATGCTACTGGTACATTTATCAGTAACACGTATTAAAGAGCATAAATTACTGACATCAAGCGGTCTGTGGCAATTGAGGAGTGTTTACAAACGTTAACAGATAAAGTCGAATTGAATCATCAAAACTTCAACTCACTACCAAAAGGTATTAATCTTCAAAGACGTGAACGTCCATTGAGGTGAACTCAATTATATGTAGTTTCAATTTAAAAAATTACCTTCAAAATTAAACTAATCACGAAAATAAAAAAATAAGAAACACATCTGGAAATGCACAATATCAAACGACATTAGATTACCACTTGTTATATAAGTAAACCACTAGAAAAAGTGTGAACTATTCAACAAATGTCAAGTTTGGTGTTAAACAAACTCTGGCTTTGATATTCAGTTCAACTTATATTATCAAAATACGGCACAATAACAGACAATCAATATATTCGTTTGTGATATTTTCCTTCTATTGTGAGATTTTTCCACAATTCATTGTTCAGAAGAAATTTTAGACGGACAAGTAGAGAAACGGATTCAACAGCAGACGGACATTATCAATTCCCATATCCCTTTGCCACTTCCTGGCGAGTAATGATAACAAGTGTTTAGATACTCGAATCTATATTCACGAATTCATGTTAGTGCATTTATGTTTTTATATAGACGTCTTATATTACTGGCAACCATTAACTGTTATAAAGTACGATATTTTAATTTTAATTTGTCCTTAAAATTGAATACATATTAACATTGTACATAACTGACAAACTTTCAGAGTTACCTGTTAAAAATATTTTTTCAAACTGCATGATATTTTAGTAGATGTTTGCTTCCTGTAAATGTGCAGTCGAATGGCTTAGACCCTGACACTCGGCGCATCAACTTGACAGGTAATCCTATTCCTGAGAGTGGCCGTTAATGTGTGTGTAACGTGTGTCTCCTGCGTTCTATATACACTGCAGCTAGGGCTGGCTAGATAGATATGATATGATTTCTTTCATAAATGAGCCTGTGAACATTACTTTACCATCTAAAAAGAAAAACAAAAAAATTATTGATTTATCAAAGAAAATGAAAATATTGTTTTTATTACTAAAATTAATCACCTATACATATACAAAATTGGACTTACAGCTGTAAAATTATCAACAGCCGTATTGACTACACATTACCAATCTTCAATGTGGGGTAGAATTTGTAACAAGTTTGCAGATACTAGTACATTTTTTTCACGATTTGATTTAAAGGTGAAACTTTTGTTTTCATATAGACGGCTGTAGTACTGGCAAACATTATCTGTTAAAAAGAACGAATTATTAATTTTTGCAGTTGCCCTGATACTTGAATAATGGCAGCGTGAAGATTATGGAACGACACAACTCAGACTCAGGAAGTTTAAACATTCATATATATATATATATGGCAGTAAGACATGGTCATTGTTCGATAATCACGCACGTCATAATTGCCTCGAGCACACTAATTGGGTGCGTGATTATCGAACAATGACCTGGTCTTACTGCCATGTAAGGATATTGATGTTGTAATCATTTATTGTTCTTGTTCATGTATATATATATATATATGCGATCTTCCACTTGTCTAAACATACTTGAAAAGACCGATATACTGGTCGAAATGAGCTCATCGTATTAAAGAAGATTGATCCAGTCAAACCCATCTGATGTTTACTCTTTTCTATATATAACCTTACTTCACGTGAGAAATATATATATATATATATAATGTATGTACATAACTGACAGAAGCATTCAAGATTACCTTTTGAAAGGATTTGGTGATACTTAAATACGTGTTTGGTTCCTGTAACTGTTCAGTCGAATGTCTTCGACCCTTCACACTGCGACATATTAATCCGGAAAGTGGGTGTCAATGTGTGTGTGATGTGTCCGGCGTTCTAAATACACTGCACCTAACACTGGTTAACACATTTAAGTCAAGCGAGCTTAACATGTCTTTGTTTTTGTAACACTACAGGTCTATTTCAATCATACCATGACGATTGTATCTATGTACTCTTTGTCGATGTAACTTGCATTATTAGAATTATCCAAAATAAAATTGAACACGACTGTGTTTGAGATTTAACATCCTGGTATTGAAAACAAATACAGCTGTCAGCATACTTAGATCTAAAATTCACTCTGTTTTCTAATGGTGTACACGACATTTTTCAAAACCAAAACTGAATATATTTCTTACCAAAGTCTTTTCTTCCATTTCTTGATACAAAGAACAGATGTGACATCCTTATTCAGGGGAAAAACTGTTTATAATATATATATGATTTCAAAATCGCACGGGTCAATGGCATATTTATTGTGTTTCGGAAAAATGGAAGCCCGCTCTAATTCAAAGCAAAAATGTGACATACAATGTATGTATTAAGAAATATTTGGTTCTAATAGGAAACCACTACCCACAATGTGCCTCATTACGACTCACGTCAAACCTTAATTATTGTGTGATACATAACTGACGCCTTCCTTCACCTGTCGTGTCGGCGTGGTAGACTCATCAGTTTTAAGGAAATGAAATGTTGTCTGATTTGATAGTCTGTATTGTGTGACTTTGTGTTTCTCTTACAAGTTTTCAAATTTCAATTCTTTAGTCATGAAAGACAATACACAACTCTATTGTCGGATACTTACTGGCTGTCCCCTAGACAGATAAGTGTAATGTATTATGTAACATGAGTGTTCTTTGTGACGGTTATTCCTCGCAGCAGCTGCGTGTTTGTTATCAACTTTCATATGAAATGCATCCGTTAAACCTCGTAGTTCGTAGTTAATCCATTTCAAATCAATTTGATATTCCAGGCAGTTTATAAAGTTAAAGACAGACACATGATATTTCATAGATATATACGTCTGTGCGTGTACAGAAAATGAAATATATAATATTTCATTTCAAAAAGTTTTTATTATTTATTTTACTTGACTTCAAGAATATCAAGAATAAATTGGTATTTACAACCCGCATCTTTGGAATGATCACTCTATATTATTTATATAATAGGTACTCAATTTAATTTCAAATCGCATCCTTTGATGTATCTATTTTAGTATATATGGCATCGTGTCAATGAACCATTGAATATCCTTTAAAGCAGTAATCTTGATCAATCATGTCTTGAGGACATTGATCAGTGCATGGATACTGATCATCAGTCTTTCATCTGTACGAAGCAGAGTAGTTCTCATTATTTGTCATATGAATCAACCGCCCACAGTGGGAGGTGGTACAGAAGAATGGTCGGCATAAAGGGGATATGGATA
This sequence comes from Gibbula magus, assembly GCA_936450465.1. Taxonomy (NCBI): domain Eukaryota; kingdom Metazoa; phylum Mollusca; class Gastropoda; order Trochida; family Trochidae; genus Gibbula; species Gibbula magus. The sequence goes on along the minus strand of OW388290.1, from coordinate 30,141,681 downwards.
AGACGCAAGGCCAAAAAGTAATGGTTATCTATTCAACGTAAATATCAAGAACAGAGTGTTGATTAGATACTTCATGAATCCGCTGTTGGATACTTGCAGGATAATGATCTGTCACACATGTCTTTGTCTTCAGTAGTTGTTCCTTAAATTTTCAAAGAAAACACCCCTCGAACACTGGCAAATAAACAACTATCTTGGGACCTCTATCATTATAAGGGCAAAACGGTTAATATTAAAATATATTGTGTTTTAATTGTCACATAATTAGATGTAACCAATAATAAGATTAAAAAGATAATGAAGGAATAACGTTACTTCGATTTTAATAACAAATACTGCATATTTTGGACCTCTAGACGATGGTGTAACTTTTGAACTAACAACCTTTGAAATTACCCATACGAACATGTACTCCATATCATGATTGTGTATTTGTTAAACGTGTGACAGTTTTTAGAACTTTGATAAAATAATTAAAAAAAAGAAGGTAATACTCAATGAGCTGTCCAAAGGCCATAACAGATGGAAATGTCTACCGGTATTAGGATAGTATGTTAGCTTTGAAATGAGATATCAATCATGATCATCCTTAATGTTTAACCAGCAACATTTCTCCAAAGACAATACCCCTCGAGAAGTTTCAAAATCATAAACTTGCATTTGTTTTTGGCAAATCTTCCAATTATGGCCTCACTGTCAATTTGTTTATGATATAGATCTTAAAATGAAATGTTAAAGAGCAATCAAGGATGTTGATGAACATATCGGAAAATTGCCAAAAATCTATCTCCGTGAAATATAATTATACACTTAATTTTTCACAGAATTCTTCGACCCAAAATAAACCAAGAAACTGCACTAATTAGTAAAGGTGTTTTCCAGTCTAAATAAAGATCAAACCTATTATTTTCAAGCTCAAAGCATTGTGGTCTAGCTCACACACTGTATACAATAACACAAAATAAACCAAAATTGATGAGCAATGAAAGAAATCGAAATATATAATTATTGGCTATGGTTATTTATTTACCATATTATTTAATTGTGTATTTTCTACAGATATTGGGTAAATGTTTTATCCAACTAGGTATTTTGCTTGCAGTTTCTAATCAATGAGAATATATTTGTCATCATTTGGTGGTCAATAACAAGTACTTTAAACAGGCAATAATTTGTATATTCTCAGGACATTTTGAAACATTGTTTTCGTCACATTCAGTAATATATGACAAGGGTAGCCTAACTTGCAAGAAAAGCATGTGCACCACATGGATTGCTAAGACGAACAATCACGGTTCGGAAACGCTTGCTGCTGTGTAGTACGTTTTAAGCAATAAAGGGAATTCAGTTTACATGACGTCAGATACCCTTGACACGCGTTATTCGAAGGGGTAGTTCTCTTTGAAACCAAATTTCATTACATTGTGGTAATATGAAAACTATTTATCACATTTCATGTTGTAGATAAATGGTTTCTCTAGCGATTGACATTATAAGTATAGTTTCCACAAATAATTTTGTATTTGAAACACTAACATCCGTGATGGCTCTATAAGGTTCTTATTTGGATAAGATTGACACACATTAAGAAATACATGTATGTCCCTTTTTAAAAAAATATTTTCTAAGACATGTTACTTTGGCTCGAACGTGTATTTAGAAGTAAATGCATTTTAAAATGAGTTATTGCACTTTGATGTATGTATTGCAGTTCGTGACGATAATAGTTTCAACCCATATTCATTTCACAAGATTGTAAGTTTTTTTTCCAAATACATGCAGCAAAACATATTTTATTATAGCCGAAAATCGCTATGATCCTTATCGTTGGGGAATGTCTTTGCCCACATGTAGGTGAAGTTCTTTGTGAAATTATCTTGATTATCTTTTTTTCGAGATATTCAGATTTTAGGTTTTTCTTCTGGGGAACATAACTCAAGAAGAACAAGAATCCAGATAAGACCAGGTCTTCCAGACTTTATCTTGAAGACCTACTAAGTACGATACTTACATTTACAGAAACATGAACAGCATTTTCAGTGAATGTATGTAGAACATCGATTACAATTTATTTGGCAAACGACACATCGATTGAAATAAACGTTTGATCGATTACTTTGTAAAGTACATCTCAAATATCAATTCAATTAAAAAAGGAAAAACTGACAGGACACCGTGATACAAGGTACATAGTGTGACATGTTGATTGAACATCATAAGGTAAAACTTGTAATGCTAAATGAATTGTTTTTTTAAGTCGGAACTCTCAATATAATGTATTATGTACATATTGTATTGCAATGTCTGTTTTAAGTTTGACTGAATTGTTTTTCGCGTGTTTATCAGATATTTAGGTGGCAGTTTTGTCGTTAATCTACATGTGTCTTAGCTATCACAACTTCAGAAGCTTGCAAGACACTGTTCTAGATAGGTACATGTTACTTGTTCTATAATGTAAGAAAAAGCGGTTGTTGCTAATTTAATATCAAGCTTCAAAGATTATTTAGAAAAAACCCTACCACAATTCATTGCAGGGTATTTACCCAGCGAAATGGGAAGATTTCTCAAACCTTGTCTTTTCTCTTTTGGCAAAATTTTCGGCTGAACGTCAATAATTTTATCAACAGTAATGGTTATGGTAAATATATCCATGCTTTGGATCGGTGATACGATCTTATCGTATGAAAACGTTGGCCAATTGCAAGTGATTGTCAGTAATATAGAACCTGATCAACTTATAGGCAATGGTGCACACTTTATAATAATGTGTGGACATTATTTATTAGGCCATGTATGTCCCTTTAAGCTGCCTATTGATGTAATAGAATAGTAATAAATCGTTATTATCAACATGTAATTGTCTTAAAAACCTTAAAACGTCGAAGCAGACAGCATCAAAAGTAACGTCTTGAGTGTAAACACGTATACCAATACAGCTAAAACTATTGCACGCACTATCATTATAATTGCCAAACTGATCATGAATACAAATATAAGCTGAGCGTGTGGTATTGTGTTTGTTATTACCTGTATACGGTAGACCTACCATTTCTTAAACGATTTAGTCAGTCATAGTTGTAAAATCATATACAAACTAACTCCTTCTTTATTTTCCAACCCTCGCACTTTTATTTTTTGTTAAAGTCAGTGAATTCGAACTTTGATCAACAGTTCTGTTTGACTAGGCTTTCAAAATAACCATTTCACAAACTTTTTTTTATATTCATAAAAACAACGCATTTGTCATTGTGAAAGGAATATTAAACAATCTTGATTAATTAATATTGATCGTCTCAATTCTATACTACGTAGTAAATGAAACTCAGGCTTATTTTCCTTTACATCTACAGTCAAACACAAATTACTGCAGGGTTAAGTCGATTTTCAATTAATATGCATATATTTAATAGGTTAAACTGGTATAAATGTCGGAGCTTATTTGACATATACATGTAAGTTAAAACTTTACGAAAATTCGTAATTAAATTAATAAGAAATGTTATACAAATAATAGATAATGTTTCCAAGTTTTGAACAAGTAGTTTAGTTGACTTCTGAAAACAGGATGTAAATATACTTTATAGTGGTCGTGAATTAAATGATCTTGCGTGGTTATGCCTATACATGTAGTTTATTTTACGTAGTTTCTTTACAAATCTCTTACAACCTGTTCCTCAAACATAACACTATGTTGTCGTTATGGCATGAGTTCCAGGTTAAGTAGGCTCAGATTGAGACCCAGCTCTGATGGACCTTCAATGTTTAAATGATAAAGTTACAGCAATGTGAATATTTCTATTAAATCTCAACGTAACGACTGGGTCATATCACATGGCTATAGACGTGCCGATTCTTTCCAATTTGCATATTTGCTTCAAATACCTGTATATCTGTCTTGGATTTGGTATTCCCTATTTATCATAAATTTAAAGAGTGTAAGAAGAGCATTGCACAATGAAAGAGGAAATGTTTATCCATTGTACCCGTATCCAAATTGGTTGTTGGACCGAGTCCTGTCTTCAGTAGTATTTCATTGTTGCGTATGATTGTGTTTCACGAGAGATAACTGTATAGGTTTCTCTTGCCCCATGCCTTAATTCAATGTTGCTTTAATTCATGTTTATACTTTTCAATTGATTATGCTGTCTTATTACGTGCGTATGTTACAAAACATGTGATCTATGGTTTTCTTGAATATGCTAACTAAACACTATTTATTTTCAGAAGACTGCGTCCTATAAGGTCTTACATAATTTCTGTATGTAATGGTTGGATTAATATTGTTATTGATGTGCGATTCATCTGCCTGTTAGCTTACATTATATATTACATGTGTTAGGATGACTTCACTGATGCCCAGTAATAAATAACTCTCTAAGTACTCACCATATTCATATTCACCCTTAAATAATGTGATGACCTTTCAGGAACGATGCAAACATAATGCTACCAAGTACAGTCATGCATCTACTCTTCACAGTTTAAACAGTCAAACTATCTTAATAAGATACACTGTATTCACTAATAGCAAAAACAACTTTATATGATAATGATGTATGAATGTACCGATGAAGGATAAACATGACTATTGATGAGATGTCACCATGTGGTAAGCTGGGAAGGGGAAGACATCCAGATGTTGCTACAATAATAATAACTGTATCCATAGTATGCGGAGGTATCACAGACACCCACTTATACTTGCTAATTCTTCTACTGATATAGCATAATGAGCGGAGACGTCCATCAACTATTAAGCTCCAGACAAAACATATTGAGATGGATGTTCTTCATGGAAGAAAATGTTTATCTAAATATGATAAACGAGTACTGAAAGTAGTACATTTTACGTCCTTTAATAAATGATAACATTTGCATCTCTTAACACATGGTTAAAGGATAATTCATAGGAATGTTAATTGGAGGTGAGGATCATTATCAAAACAAATCAAATAAATTAATTAGCATATAGTGATTTTCAGAGAAGGTAATTTTTTCTTGAGCAAGATAACTCATACATGTTGCACAGAGGTTAATAAACTGATGGTTCTGTTGAGTAAGATAAACAACATGCTGACACAAGTTATAACATTGCATTGATGTTGGAGATGGAGATATTATTTTGGACATAATATAAATCGTAAATCAAATTTCCAATGTTTTGTTTGTTCTCGTATCGGAAGCTATAATAACCTATCGTTTATCAAAGGTATATGAGCCGAAAAGGGTTGTTTATTTTGAATTATCAATTGTCAAAGTCTAGTCTCATAAAAAAAAAAAACATTGATTGCTTTCTATCAGCAATTTCATCCATTTCGTTACATTAATGTGGGTCTATATTGATAACACCTCTATCAATAGCCTTATCGTAATTTGGAACAGGAACATCAAACAAGTTAATCTGTCACTCATGCAATGATCATTGTTCCCCTCATATATTTGACAAGATTGCATTCAAGCAAATAAAAACAAACAAATATGTTTATATGATTCAATTATACATTGAATAAAACACACAATTAAACAGGTTAGCAATGTAATTTTTTTGTAAAATGCATTTGTTTAAATGTTTAGATGTTAACTTTATCCAGAATGCTTGTAGAATGCCTGAAGTCGAAGGAAATATGCATGATATAGCACAATGAATGGTAAAATGAATCTTTGAGAATGAGACTGGATTGTCACGCTCACATATGTAAACTTGTGAAACACATATGAACATTCGAAATTGATTGCCATTTAACAATACAATAAACGGTTTTTGTAATAATAATAAATAATAATAATAATAATAATAATAATAATAATAATAATAATAATAAGTAGTCTTGTATTGTGCAGAAATACTCCAAACACGCTAAAGTGGTTGCTTCACACATGGTGGAATTTGTGAAACAGGTGAGTCTGAAGCTCTTGACTGAAATGTGTCTAGCGATGATGCATTCTTCTGCGTTAGAGGCAGAAAGTTCCACAGTTATGCAGAACTGAAAGAGAAGGAACGATGTCCGTAAGTTTTCAGGCGAGCTTTGAGAAGGACGAGCTGACCGTTGAAGGTAGATCTGAGTGTCCTGGCATTATATATGGTGTATATACTCCCCAACAAGGTCTATATCCGTCAGTTAGATACACAATAAACCAATATCAGTTTTATTTCTTGAATATCACAGTTTTGTTTATTGACTGACCGAAGTACCTGTACATGTACCTGATACATTACCCGTTGACATATTTTGACGAGCCTCTCGAGCTAAATTATCTTAATACCCTTTTCAGTTCTGATGTTTATTCAATGTTGCAAATGTCTCGAAGACTAAGGCATTGTGAGAAGGCAGGCAACGTTGAGATCAATGGAGTATTGTACTTAATGCCAGACGGCGAATGTAGGAATATCTATTAGAAGTATTTCCAGTGTTACCGTCTTAAGATGTCTACCGAATGATCATTGATCAATTGCTCTTGTCGTCTGTCAGTATTGATGAAAGCTACTCTTGTTCAATTGATTTTTGCTGACAGGGATGTTGCATGTTTTTACTTCATATACTTTCAGTGTTGTGAAGATGATGTTGGTCTTCTCTCCAAACAGTATGTATAAAGCAGTAGTCAACACTTTTCAATCCAAAGGTTAATTCAGGAACAGTAGCGTCTAGTAACTTGTCAACTTATATAGTACAGTGATTTGTGACAAATCTTAGCATATATCAACAAATTACAGGAAAATAGATTAAACAATTGCAGAACTTCTAATAATTGAGTAGATAAAGTGAAATGATAAATGGAGAGACACACCTCTTACATTTAATTTGTAAATATTAAATAGAATTGAGACAGCTACTATGATTATATCCATTAGCATTGAGAAAAATGGATAACTTCACAATAAATGTTATACAACTGAATATCCCTGAGTTTATTTATAAATATCCATACATATCTGAGGAAAACTTTCAGAAGTACTTTCCAAAAGTTGTATTTCAGATTAAAGGTTACATGTCGTAACCACGGTCACTTTCGGGATTCGTTGAAAAGGGGTTTCAATTTGACAACTACTTGACTTTAAATTTTTAAAATCGGCCCGTTAGTTATTTATATACGTTTTTTTTTTATAAAGGTGCCTAATTAAGCCCCGACAACTAGAATGAAAGTGGGCGGCGCTTTGGTCCCTGGAGCGTATACTGCTGTAACGTACGTTGAGGAATCTCATTATGGTCGCTAATCATAATTTAACGCGTTTTCACAACTTTTAAACTGCTCATATAAGACAGAAATCTTCATCAAAACAACCCAAATTTTCGCTAAACTGATTACCTAACTATTCAACTAGCGATTTCATATGGTTACACTGACCGGGCCATGCTTAATTTGAGGGTATTTTGTGCTAATTTACAATATGTTTGTTACAAATAACCGCGGAACCTCTGTCATAACATATAGCCAAGACGGAAGTTTTGCTCGCATATACACTACTCTTTCGAAAAATCACCATTCATGGGACGTCAATTAGATCAAAATATATTACCACTCTATGACATGTTTTTACTTGTCTGTGCTTTAGCTTTGATCCTGAAGACAAAGCAATTAAGCCACTGTCGGACCGTGGCCAGATAGGTCAGTGTCAAAACACCTGTAAACACAAGCAGGTGATACTGTGAATCCTACATAATTTGTCTGTCTAGCTGTAGATTGGAACCACTCCAGTTCCTGTCTTGTAACAACATGAACGCTTTTTGTCTCTATCAAGTTATCCAATAAAACTGTGGATTAAATAATGTACCACTAATTAATTTCAGTGTAAAATCATCTTAACTATTAAGTATTTGACCATCTTCTGTTTCCGGGTACTGTCATTGATGGATTTATAGGTTTACAATTTGTGTCTAATGTGCATTTGGATATTCATATTGTCCGTTTGGATACGTTTATAAGGTAAGTTTCTTACATTAATTGACACTCTTGCTGAAATGTCAAAGTGGCGAGAGTATACAATGGCAATAAGTTCTGTTTTAATACGATGTTTACTTGATTTGATTAATCACACATGTGATTGAAAACAACGAACCATATTGAAATCGAAGCAATTGACGATTTGGGCGTCACTAACATTAACTATAAACTTATTTGGCCATCGCTTTTGTTTCCTCAATTTATTTTACTGACAATGTAAATTTGTGACATGCTGCTGATTTATCGTGATCTCAGATATGCTTCCATCTAATGAAATAACAGTGATTTAATGTTATTGTTAATAAGTGATAACTAAATCGTAAAATGTAACATTGGGATTTGGTGTTTTCGTAGGTTGATTCGTAAAAGGTGAATTCGTAGACGAATTATTATCGTTGATAACCAAGTACTTTTGATGTTTTAAAATATGTGGTGAGTTGCTTTGATTGTTGTAATGTACTTTTAGTAAATTAGGTTGTCGTTAGTTGAACGACGTTAAAAAAACAGGATGTTGTGATGTGCTTTGATTGTTGATGGCTTACAGTAGGGCCTACTTCGCCGGCATCTGCTTATCTCACGTTTGTTGTTTTATAACACAAACTTTCTCCAAGAAAAACTAACAACAACACCGAATATCTGATTTCGTTTTTTCAACTATACTTCGTTCATATTATCATATCTTGGTTTCATTTTGTCATCTTATATCTCATTAGCATTGATTTTATCCTATGTCTACGAAAGTCTATGAATCCACCGTCTTTCAATATTCATATCAATCATATTTTATATAGATAATAATATTCTGGGACATTTGTAAAGTGAAACTTGATAACCAACATTATTCGAACAATTATAGCAGAACAGTGATGTGACATTGTTGCAAAGCGTAGCTATAACAGATGGACTGACCGATTCCCCAGTGTTTGCCATTTTAAAAACTAAGCGAATGTTTACACCCAGTCCCTTCACGTACGCCACTTTCGGTTACCTTCCAATCCTCTAAGCCCCGCCCCATTTTTCGTTTGTTGCTCGCGGGTGAAAAGCAGACGAGTTTTATGGAAAGTTTAAGTCGCTCTAGTTTAATAAAGGAACAACATATTGATTTTTTGGGGGTCTCATTTTTCACATAATAGTCTAATGAACCAATTACAATTAAGAATTCAATATTAAAAATAAACTAGTGTCCAAAAGAAACGATACCATCTATTTTTAAAAATATCTTTTTACAAAGTGATTTTCTTCGTATGAACACATGATTTTGCGTATCCCACATCCCAAATGCAGTGTATTTAATCAAAAATACCGAGAACATTTGATCACATCCGAAGAAATGGTGCACTTTGTGAGAATGACATTATTTTAGGTAGCATAGTTTGCAACTGCAGATAAAGTGTATAAAACGGCTGACCATACACGTTGGTATCAAAGCAACAAAAAGCACACAATAAAATATCGGTTTTGACAGCCATTGAGAGTGAGAGAGCCGTTGGAATTGTCAAATAGCGAGTCTCACATGCCGACGACGCCAGAAGGTTCGGTTGCGCGCGCATATCAGTCACCAGGTTAACGCAACGGTTACGTGATAGAGATCGGACAACATGCAGGTCGAGAAGAAGGTGATTATGCTTATTGAAGACCGCCACATCCGGGTATTTCATCTCTAAAACCAATTCATCATTACGACGTTAACGTCAAAGACGTCACTGAGACACGTGATTAGCAGACAAACTTGGTAAAAGAGATTGAAGACTCATGATATCTGAACACGTCGTCTATACCACAAAAAGTTCCTGAGGCGTCAACAACGAGTAAACAAACAGACGAATTCAACGTTGGCAACAGCGAGACTGTGCAATGGTCATGCTCTCATATGGGAGCAGATTTAGCATCTTCAAGAACAATGGTAGACAGCGTTTGTACCGAAGAATAAGTTACCTTTATGCTCTGACTTGCGTCCATCAAGTCAGCCCATTGCCTCCTTGATGAATGACGAAGCTTTTCTTCTGACGTCATCCGACGTCTGACGTCATCAACCCATAGACGTGTACTTGCCCGTTCTGACGCTCGGGATGGACATACCGAATGCGGATGTGACTTAGTGACCCCTCTTTTGACATTTTCAACATTTGTCTCAGTCATTTGTGTGAATGAAATTTTCATTTTCAGACCCCTCACTTCAATACAGACCTGTACAAATGAATACAAAGTACTGATTGAAATGAATTTTGTACACATGTTAAATGAACGAAATCTCAAAAGAATAATACCAATTCTAGATTTCTGTGTCGTTAAGTTTTCCTGTAATGGTCGCTCAAAGACGTGGTATCGTTTCTTTTGGACACTAGTTTATATAATTCGCCCATCCTTTAAGTTATATTTGAATAGATCGATGTGTTGGTTGTTAACAGATCACTCAAATGTCAAGGACACTATTTCATATGATCTTATTAAGGTAAACTTCTTCCTCAGGCTAATGTCAATGTGTGTGTTATCTTACTTGTCTGCGTTCTAATTATACGGCTCCTAGCATTTGCCACTGGTGTTCATGTCAAAGTTTTATATGAGTTCTGCAGTAAATTGATGAAAAGACAACAATATATCATTTAAAGATCACAAACAAATTATTGCCATTGCTACAATTAGTCATCGAAATAATCCACTGATGTGACTACAATTGACAAATCTCCTATAAGTTGTCAGACCGCACCTCAGGGTAGATGAACTGTAATAACCCGTAATTGTCCATGTAAACCTCACCTGCGGCTCGCTCTAGAGCACATGGGTTACATTCATCTACCCTGATGTGCGGTTTGGCAAAGAATTTATCTGACCGACCATGTTTGTAACCGTGGGTAGAATCTATTGTTACAAATAGACCGAAGATTTGTATCCCACTTGAGCGCGGTACAAGAGATTAGAAGGTTCAATCCAATCAGAATCAAGCGTTTCACTATAAGATAAAATATGTTGTAAACATTATTACAGAAATACAGACAAGACAAAGCATGTTTGTTAATATACATCAATTGATTAATATTAATTAATTGATGTTTGTGAATGCTTGAATAAGAAGAGGAACTTGGTATGCTCAAATATATGTGTATATCGTATACGAAGATCGTTTACTTCTTGAATTCATGCTTAGATACAACGATAATAAGCGCCACTGCAGACTAATGCATGGACTGAAGTATTATCACTTACCATAGGATACTAAGGTCTTCAATTGTACATTCTTTCCTTAAATTTACTTGACAAAACAATTGCTATATTACGGAAGCGTATTAGTGTCACGATGAAACACAATTGTGATACTTTTTCCTACGTAGGAGATAGTATCTCCTACGTAGGACTTAGTATCTCCTACGAAGAACAGTCTGATTAAAATCGACGGTTTTCCGTGGAATAAAAAATGCAAAATAGTGCATCTACCGGGATACGAACTCGTTCGTGGGTTTCCACGCCAAACCGTCTGAAAGCACTCCGTACACTAGCGTGTTCGGGCGCAATTCAGCTAGCCAATCAAAAGATGCCCAACAAATGCTTTCGGTGCGAGAAACTAGGGGCAGATAACTCCAAACAGCTATCCTTTTGTCTGTTCCGAATGCTTTCAAAGCCGCAACCGTTTAAATACTATGATGTGATTGGTCAGCTATTTGACTGGGTTTTGGCTGATCTAAACTGGTTCTGAACACATGTCTATACGGGGTGTTCTCAGACCTTTGTAGCGAGGAATCTACAGAACCTGTTCGTATCCCGGCAGATGCAAAATTTTGCAAATTTTATTCCTCGGAACAAGGTCGATTTTAATCAGACTGCTACGAAGAACATAGTATCTCCTACGTAGGACTCAGTATCTCCTACGTAGGACTTAGTATCTCCTACGTAGGACTTATTATCTCCTACGTAGGAGATAGTATCTCCTACGTAGGAGATAACTTCTATAAAGCCTGGACTACTTTATCACATGCACATCTGGTGTTTTTCACAATTGTATTAAACACATGTATATGGTAAAGTGTATGTAAACTCTCGTGTATATGAAGAATGAAGAACAATTTGATGGATACCCAACTTATTTATTCTTTGTAGGTGACGTTTCGACATAGAATAAAGATGTTGTGTATCCATCAAATTGTTCTTCATTCTTCATCACCCCACTTTCTAGAATGCCCATCAAAAGTATTGTGTATATGATATGATGTATAAGTATATGGTAGTATATATGACCGTTAAAAAACTTTAAAGACGCTGTAGCTGTATTTTGTTTTCTCAAATTCGCCATATACTTTACAGTTTAAACAATATTTTGTTATGTTAGAGGGCAGGACATCGCGTTACACGATCCGATAAGCCTGCATCCATAGAGAAAGTCTATCCCTATTGAAATAAAATGGTGCGACGTATAAAGCGACAGTGGTGTGGAACTTTTCATTGTGAGAGGTAGATATGTAGGTCATTTGAGAGTTCAGATAACAAGATAATTGACCATTCTATCATGGTTCCATATTCAAAATTCCACTTTAAGTGTTTAGGTATCGCTACAGCCGATGGCCACTCGAAGGGAAATGGACCCGCATGACTTCACCGAAAAATGTACATTCGTTGGATAACTCTTTTTATTGATTCGGGAGTATTATATAGCCATTGGTAAGACTTATTTACCTTTTCGTGAGATCAATATTTTCATTAAGAAAAACGTGCTAGAGCGCCTTTAAGTAATTTATATATTGGTATCTATAGAAGTAGAGTTGATTGAGCCATCATGTGTTATTCAATCCAGTATAGTTTTGCACTGAACGATTATAGTAAATAAACTGATATTAATTCAATAGTTCAAGGTAGATCTCTTCATTGTTGCAAAACACGATATGATTGCGGTTTCCCTTTCTATGTTTTGGAATATTAGTTTTAAACTCCTTCAATAATTCAGTCAATATTTCCGTGAAATGAAAATCCACGGTCCATACTAATTACACTTGAATGTGGTGTTGGACATTTGTTACACCACGTCTCTCAAAACGTTACTCAACCATAAAGGATCTCAGCTTCCATTATTAATTACCGTCAATGAATGTCTGTACTCTTGATGTTATGAATGTACTGGAGAAGAATAGTTAGCGATAAATGTAAATTTTGAATTTTTTATATTGATATATTTGCACATTTACACACTGATTAAATATCAATAATAAACTTCCAATATACCTAACCTATTTTGACAAGTATATTTACCATATGGGCAAATAAACCATCTGAAGTGACGAATTTTAATATATACCTCAGTAGTTAAGTGCTCTTATTGTCATTTATAGCATGTCGTCATTAGAACGAAAGTAGAACTACTGTATACATCTAATTACATATAACTTATTTGAGTGGTATTGTGTAGGTTTGAAGTGAAATAAGAACAATTAATTTTGAATAAATGAGGTTGTTTATCCATAAATGAGTGTTCTTATTTGACTTTCATTTAATTATATATAATTCCAATCAAATTTATAATTAAGAGAAATGAAGTAAGATTTCTAAATAAGAAACAGGAATGGCGACTCGACTCGTAGTATGTGCTTACTCCTTTTTCAGGTCTGAAATATATGCTTATTCGATTTCAACTTTATGTAAAACAATCTGAGACCAAGTACACAAGAAAAATAAGCATATCAAATAGATAAGAATGTGCCTCATTTAAGCAAAAAATATAACTTTTGTCATATATTCAATCCTATGCCAGGACCCCTTTCAATGCCTAACAATGTTGTCAGTTGTCTCCAAACCCTAACCCTTTAAAGGCGTTGGAGTACGCTATTCCTAATGAATGGAAATAAAGTGTTCTCACAAAAAGGTTAATAAGTGTTACTAATGGCTAAACAACACTCCTGGGTCAATAAAAAGAGTTCTAAAACGAATGTAATGGTTTGGTTAAGCCATTCGAGTCCACTTCCCTTCGAGCGACCATACAAAACAAATACAACTCATGGATACTAGAGAAAGATATGAAGCAGTATAAGACCTTATAAAAGAAGAAAATAAAGTTAACTCATAGTCATAAGGATGGAAGGTGTCATTGAGTCACAACCTCTTTCACGCAGTAGATCAGGTGAAACCTGGAGTTTACTTGGGAAAACAGTGGTAAAAAAACGAAACAGTGTTTTTCTCTCAAATTATCATTATTTATATGGTGGTTATTACTTCTATTTTAAATTTGTCCTTAGAAAAGGGAAACTCAAATTTATGGACAGCATTGTTGAGTAGTAGTCCTGGCTATCTTTTGCCGAATCCAAAATAAGATATCAAAAGTGACAATGGATAAATGATTTTGCGTAGCACTGAAAGCAAAGAAAGATATCCTGACAACAAACTTTATTGCTTTAGAGTTCACTTGAATGAACCGCTACAATTTGATCCTCCATGGATGATAGCACTCACTGAAATTAGTTTTGGCAGTGTGACTGGAAACAAAACATCCAAAGAGATTTATGTATGCTCTTCCATCTGTGATTCAACATATCTGGGAGAAAACCCTAACTAAGACTTTTTTCTTTCAACAATGAAACATCATTTGGTTTCAATAGGTACTAATATGTCCCTATGAAGGTACGAGATCTCATCATAATGGATATTACTATCACAGATAAAGGAGGGCAACCTGCTACATTTATTACTGGACCAGTCACAGTAACCCTGCACTTGAAACCCCTCCCCTTATGGTTTTAAGAATGGCTCGGTATGTATTGAGACATTATGATTTTCTACACAGTCTTGTTTTATTTCATGACTATGATTACACAATACAAGAAGATTTGGATATCAATCGTGAGCAAATTTTAGGCTTGATTTCAATCATTCGGCGATTATTTGGCCGCATTATGGTAACACAAAACGAAAGAGGACAATATCTTCAACACACTTCAAATAATAACTATTTATTAGTACTGACACGTTTGGCTGACCCGATCACAATAGAGGATGTACAGAAATGGCTTTTAATTCAAAATACACTTCTGATAACATTCATTCTAAAATATCTGCCTGAAGTTAGATATGAAGCTTTGAAGCTACAGGTTAAAATATATATAATATTATATCAGATGTACATAATGCTTAGCTCATTTGCTTAAGAACATTCAAACAGAACGCATCACGATGAGTCAATATAAACTATTTGCCCTGGATACTGAGTAATGGACTAGCTATTATATGTTGCAAGTCCAGGGTAAACTGAAACCATATAATTTTGTCATGAGAGGTGAGGAACAGCAGGGTACAATCTCTGTGGACAGAACATTTGAGCTCTACGATCCAGAATGGCCTAACATTTTGGAAGAAAGGATTCGAAAAGAACAGGCACTGACCATGCCTTATTCTGAGCAAACTTTGTCTCCCCTACACATCAAGTCGTGGAGTGAGCCCAAGCTCGGGAACAAAGAGTACAGGCCATTTTAAAACGGTCAAAGGAAATCAAAGTGAGAGGAGGTAAAAGAAAACGAATGAAAACAATCTTTTAACTACTATTTATTAAGTGCAACACCAAATAATAAAGTTAGTTTGAAATAAACCATTGAACTGTCAACATGAGAGTGGGGAGTTTTTTTTCCAGAACTGACAATGTGTTGAGACACATACACACAGGCAGCTGCCACATATATCTACAGACAGTTATCACAATCACCATCACCATCACAACCATCACCACCATCACCACCACTACGGCCACCATGCAAACACCAATACACATATACGTCATATGAGCATCAGCATAGTATATATAAAGAAATATATTCATAAAGTATTTCTCATTTGAAACACGGCCACCATGGATACAACATGCCTTGAGTGTCAGCTACAGTTTTCGAGAAAGGATGCAATCATGCAACATGTGCTACAGAGACAGCCACTGAAAAATACACACGCAGCCACAGACATCTATAGACAGCAATCTCCCAGGTTGCTGCCGCCGCCACAATTACCGCAGCGTCAGCAATCAATGACACTGTCAAAATTTATACCATAATAAGGATCCTACGCAACGACGAAATTGCCTTTATTTGATCCTTTTTAACAATCCAGTGGATCAGCAACCCATCATGACTTCAAGACTTCAAGTAAGACAAATGTATCCCGGAAATTACAAATATTTTATGGATCAATTTCAGTTGGCTACTCAAAAACCTTTGGGTATTTGGTTGTCGACCGTAAACCATTTACTCCCAACTCTGATCGGCTCTGACCTAATGTTTTCACACACCACAGAAGATTCATTTGGAGCAAAATATCCATTGAGAGCTGACGTGTAAAGACAACCTCTCAAACATGCCTTCCTGCGATGATTGTGGAATAGTATTTCAGGACCATTCTGATCTGCAAAAACACATAAAAACTTGCTGTCCAGAGAGTCCACCTGGATTACCTGATGGGAGAATGAAAATAAAATTGAAAGAGGATTTCATTACTGTGAAAAAGCCACGTCAAATGGAGGATTGTGATTATTGTGGGCAAATTTTCAGTAATAGTCATAACTTGCAGAGACATCTCCATGATAAACAATTTCCTGAAGTGGAAAATGCTACTGATGATAACGACGATGGTGATAGTGTTACAAATCATGCTGATAAACCACAGAAAGCAGATGAGACAAATGTATTAAAGTGTACGTGAGGTGAATAAAGACTTTTTGGAAGAGAAAAGAAAACTTTATTTGAAAAGAGGTCTCGCTGAAAAAATGATAGATGATAAACTGAAGAAGTTAACATGGAGAGCTTTTAAAGAAATGTATGAACAATTTAGTATGTATCTGCACCATTTGCAATGGAGACCCAAGACACAAGGACTATTGAATCAAGTAGAAGACAGGTCCAGGTTTACCCTTGACATATGATTTACACCAAATACAATGTTATATTAGATAGCAAGTCCTCTATTGGAGAACGACTTATTTAAGGTAGAAAGAAACAACAAGAAAACAACAAAAACAATATACTCTTCATACATTTTATTGACTCCATTTCATTTAAGTATAACTAAAGGTTAGAACCAACCCTCTAGTCTAATTTACAATTAGATTAGTTTACAATGATATCCATTTGTAAGTCTTCTTTGGCTTCCTCTTCTTAGTAATGCCTAGTGGTGAAAAGTTTATACCCAATTGGATTTGAAACATCTCCTTTCTACCCCTGCCATACGTAAATAGTCACAGTCTGGCGACCACTTGTCATGTTCCACCCAGGGGTCACCAGAAGACATCCATTCTGAGACGAATACCACATTTGAAACAAATACACGAGTCTCCTCGGTGCTGATAAACAAGTACTGCATGAGACAAATCTCTAGGATTTTGCTTTATTTGAATTGGCCAGTCCTTGAACGATTCAAGTCTCTTCCCAAACGAAGTCCAATCAGAATTTACTGAACATCCAGTGCAATCAGCAACAACAGTGTTGTCAAGATAACCACATACATCCATCTTAATACTAGAGAGAAACAATGAAAAACACGTCTGTACAGTTCATGGTTTAGAACTATACTGAACTTCACCAGTTCATGTAGTCACTAGGATTATATTTCGAACACTGGTGAAAATGTTCTTCATCTAAATCAAGGTCACCATCATAATCATCAGCTTCATCATAATCATCAACATCATCAATTAGCATTACCATTGTCATCATCATCAAATGGAGGTGACCTTAAATTGAGGTACATTGGTGGTGACTCAATTGATGTATTAAACTCAGTAGCAGCCTCCCATTGCACTGTTCCGCTATCTGCGATCATTTCAACAAATCCTAGTGGATGATGATCAGGCTTCTTCCCCTGGACCAAGCTACCATATCCTGGAATCAGACATTCCATCTGTTGGTCAAACTTCTTGTAGTCACGCTCCATGTCCAATTGTAATTTTTTTCCCACTCAGCCTCTTCTTCTTTTTCTTCCATTGGTGAGGCTACTGCAGATAACACCTGCTGCTTTTCATTTTCACCATCATTGTTGTTGTTAGACTTGGTCTCCTGCTTCTTCCTGACTGGTTGAACGGATGCTGACTCCTTGTCCAATAACTTTCTCTTTAATGAGCCTGACTTATTTGATTTCATGTATTTAAGTTCCGGCACAAAGTCTGGCATCACATTACAACAGTCTTTCAGTTTCTTCCACTGATCTTGAGAGAGAAGAATACCTTTTGAGGAAGGTACTAGTTTATCACCATTATACTCCCAGTGTCTAAGATCCATACCATGGTCTTCCACGGTGGCATATATAATTGCCTCAACATGTGTATAATCACCTGTCCTACTGAACTCCTCCAAGTAATAGGAACCTCCAGGAAACTTAAGCCAGTGTTTTAGAGTTAGCATAATACCACGTTTAGTAGGGTAAGACCTACCACTAACATACACAGTATACTGTCTGATGTCAATGTATACAACATCGTTCCATGTCTTTGCTAACGCACATACATTGTCACAAAGATCAAGATGACAATGGTGGTCTTGAAGGGTAGTCAAAGTTACATCAGGGGAATTCATGTCTGAAGTTTTCATCCGTGCAGTGTTAGTTGACAACTGTTGAAATGACTTACAAAGATAGGTCATTTTATAATTGATAACATGACCGCATTTTCTTCAAAGGTGAACTAAAGGTCACCTGAACCCCCTAATTAAAGGGTAACTTGCAGGTCATGTCAAAGGCTATTACTATCAGCAGTTATTTTCTGTTACAGACATTTTGATTTTTTGTCACTCGTATTTGACGAACATTGCAGAAAATATACATAAACCGTTCAAACCGTCTTTAAAAGCTATTCTAATTGCTAAAGCAGCAGGATAAACGTTGTTAGAGTCTATATTTAACTAACTACATTGCATCGGCACATGACATGATGAACAGACACAGTAATTGTAATTTTCACAAATAACACAATTTCCCTCACTGGGAACACTATATTTTAGAAATAAAATTATTATTGAAAAATTAAAAGAAATATAGTGTTCACTATATATTTCACAGCTGCAAATACATTATGGAAGTAATAAAGGAAATGAGTTATTGAGGGTGATAATGGGAAAAGGAGATTGGAGCTAGAGACATGTTTCAACGATAACAAGTACTGATATACTTGTATGTACTATTATGTGATGTCCTAAGAGAATTATAACATCCATAACATCAAAAGAATTTGTTTCGACTGGAAAATGATCCTTTGAAACAAAAGAACAATTTATAAAAGAGTGTTATCTATTACCTTGTAAATTATATCGGAAAATCAACATGACCTACGAAATAATATAAATGAGGAAAGCAACAATAAATTGTTTATGTTTAGTGGTCACAGCAAAAGTTGCTTTGACTTGCTAGGGGCAATGAGAGACTATGCCGTAGACACAGATATATGTTTCAATCATTAAAGTTTTGAGACATATATTAACTCATATCGCAAAGTCAGGATGACCTAAGATAAAATAAGATCAAATGACATGGTGCGAGTAGAGTACCATGTGCCATAGCCACTCTACTAAACAAACATAATACGTGGTCATATATTAACTAATTTATTAAAAAACAGGATATTTGGTGGGATTTCATTGTCCATACTATCAACAGTGTGTTGTCGCCTGTCATTAGCCCTGAGTGACTGGATAATCCCAGTATAATTAGTTAAAACAAGACGCTAAATAGCATGACTTCATACCAATTGCAACGGACGATCAACTGACGATTGGCATTATAACCAGGAAAAATGTATTTTTGTTACTAAAGAGTATGCATTAACAAATGACATAACCAGTTTGGCATTGTAACTAGTGAATGATAAGGGCAGGACATCCGTTCTCGCAAAAACATGGCATTATATTCCGGGGTGGCATTATAAGCAGGGTATATTGTAGTCGCTTGATGACAAATTAAAACCCGTCACAGTCTAGGACTCAGCCGCTCAAGTTGGTAGATTAAATATCAAAACAATTCATAACTTGAGAGTCGAGCCTTGCAGTCGGTATCATAACACTTCACAATCTATGAATCGACTCCTACTGTCCGTAGGTGATATACCCTTCACAATCTGGGAATCAACCCCTTGTAATATAAGATAGAGAAACGAGTTGAACGCTCCTCTCAATCTGGAAATCGACCCATTTTATCTGTAGATAAAAAGAAACAATATTTGGGAAGCCTTCACAATGTTGAAATCGATCCCTACAATATCTAGATGGAATATCATAACCCTTCACAATCTAGGAATCGACCCCTATAGTCGGTAGACAATATGGAGAACGAGTTGAAAGCTCCTCACAATCTAGGAATTGACTCCTTTAATATGTAGATTGGATAGAGAAAACTATTTGAGAACCCTTCACAATCTAGGAATCGACTCTACAGTCTGTAGATAAAATATCACAACCCTTCACAATCTAGGAATCGACTCCTACAGGCGATAGATGAAACAGCATAACCCTTCACGATCTAGGAATCGACCCCTGTAGTCGGTAGATAAAATAGCATAACCCTTTACAATCTAGCAATCGACCCCTCTAGTTGGTAGATTAAACATCATAAATTCATTGGGTATCGACCTCATACCCTCATACCCATAATCCTAGATTATGAGCATTCTCAGATTGTTAGGGTCGAACAATCTGAAGATTGTTTAAGAAGATATGGGACGATGAAATAAAATATTTTAGAATTCGTTTATTTTTTTCAAAAAAGCAAGTTTATAATGCATTTTATACAAAAATGTAAGAAAATTACGGGGTCACCGAACGATTTAAAGAGTTATTGGCATTAATAACAATACTCCCGTCGATATAAACAACATGAACGGCTATCGTAAAATTACGTTTTAGCTTTTAGCATTTAAGATTTTCATACACAACGGGTAAAAGAAATAAAACCATACAAGATACAAGATATTTCAATCCACGAGCGATACATACAACTGAAGTAGAGATTTATCATACAATGGATAATGTTCTCGGAGTCATATACACGGATAAAGATGCAAATTACAGAGGTGACGGAACTTCTTTTGAAATTGACGTCACATTTCGAAAGTTGCTTTAACAGTTGTAAAAGCGTAACAGCTTCATGTAAATATGCTTCATTTCAATAAGATCTACATTAATTTGAGAAATGTCAAACAAACATTGCGCAATGCATAGTCGGCCAAATTATTATGATCAAGCAGTGCCAAACATGTTCACCGGGAGTTGAAATCTACCGGGCAAACACATAAATACTATTACATATTCATTTACCGAACGTCAATCTTCACTGTTCCACAATTTGACTTGTGTAAAGGGGATTTTAGAAAAAGCTGTTTAACATTCAGTTTAGCCCTCCGTGTGATATGTGGGTCACCATTTGCAACCGGTCGGAAGGGAAGGAACTCTCGCCCCTTCGTGAGATGGACTCCACCACAGTCATGACACACCCCTTTCCCAAATAAGACAAATACCTAATGGAATTAAATAATGTAACAATTCGTTCATAGCATTGATAGAGAAAAAGGGGAATGGTTTATATCGAAATCTTTCTTTTATTTTCGTATCTGAAAACATCAACAGCTAGCATAAGAAGACTTGTTGAAATAGTTATGTCTTTTGGAATACCTTTAAAATCATTTCCTGGAACATATAAGATAAGCTATTGCAGAAAAAGACTTGGGGAATTATACAGAAGTAATGTCTCTGATGGCAAGAGGGCTTAATTCAGAATCTGATTTATAGCCATCTACATCACTATTTAATCAGTAAATGAGACTTCAGTGGTTTTATATCTGACAGGTGATAATACGATTAATCTGAGTCTATCATCAGTGGTTTTGCCATTTCAACGTAACTCTGATTTTTCATGATATATTTGGAGAATTCATTTTAATTGCATCTGGCTATAAAATATCCCAACTTATTGAAATACATTAAGACAAGTTGCTCAGCTGATGGAAATAAATAAACTTCCCTTGCTGATGACAAATTGGCGTCTCATTTCTAAATCGACAAAAGACTACTTTCACTTCCCTTAGAAACATAACATGCAACAGATTACAGTCATTTGATAGAACCATTTACCCATATAGGATTTATAACATAAATTTGTTTCGGTAAGAAAATTATCTTTTGAAATAAAATAACAATTCATAAAATAATGTGATCGATATCCTGTAAATTATGTGTCAAAGTCACCATGACCTTAGAACTACTTAACATTGTGATTGTTAAACATAAAACAAAGATGAGAAAAGCAACAATAAATTGGTTATGTTAGTTAAATGGTCACAGCAATAATAATTCTTCTTTGAAGTAATGAGAGACTATGTCTTGTATAGGTAGACAAATACACATCTTTGATTTTCAGACAACACGAATACAAGGTTGGGAAGAGTGGCAAACTAACAGAATATCGTTCTTTACTGCCATTATAATATGCCATGTTGCTATCTAAACCATGTGTGAAATGCGAATTGAAGTGATGTCGTCTGACGGGTCTGAAATAATGGACAAACATGAAGAGCTTGTACTATTGAGTTTCATTTTTTGAGCGTCCTCGTATTTCAAGCTTGGAAACACCCCTTTACAACTTTCAGTCCGAAATCATCACGAAAGGTAAAAGCAGTATTAGCAGGTAGCTAGGATTGCATCTAGTAAGTGTTGTCAAGTAATATAGCAACGATTTGCGCCTCAACATATATCATCAATTACAGGAAAATAAAAAAAAATTAAAACACGCTTTATGTCAACAGGCACCATTTCATTATTTTATTATTTGATTATGATGCCTTATTTGATTACGATATCTGCGATCAGTTCAAATTGATTGATCAACAAAAGAACCGATAAACTGACCGACAATATTTATTCTCTTACCCCCTATTACTTCATGGTATGATATAAAAACAAGTTTGCATATTCTCGTATGGTTATTCACGGTTTGATGTAAATGTATACGTGTTAACCTTAAGAGTTTAGTGTATAGTACTAAAAACCAATAACTGCTTTGCAGTTGCCCTGATAATTTAGTACTGACAGCTTAATCTTTAGCCTGCTGGTTTGTTTTAAGCTAACACCCACAGTCATCTGGATTAATTTCAGCTGAAGCGCCGTAAAATCAACACCGTTACGAAAATTGAAATTTATCAAAAAGTAAACAATTATTCTTAGCAAATTTTCACACACTGATGGGGAAATCACTAGGCTATGTGATCATATATTTTGTATTGTCATACCACATACAATAAAGAAGAAATAATCCTTAAAAGAGCAGAGTAGTACTTTTTTCATGAAATCTATTTTTTTTGTAGTCTGGACGATTTATCCAGGATCGATCATTTGAAATATAAAACTAAAATATTCCAGATAAATTCACATTTTACGAATTCAGGGTTGTAACTGAATATTCACAAGGATTTTTACTGTTATCCGATTATCGAGTTACCACGGCGATAAATTATCTAACATCGTTAGAAGTCAACATAAAACGAAGACGTTATTATTGTTTGATACATTCATCAACTTTGCCCGCATCGCTTTGACTGCGATTTTCTCACTCACTACAGAACACAAAGAATCAATACTTAAGAATAAATATCAACAATAACTAAAAGTGGTATCAATAAAGTTTCAGCAATGTAGAAATTACACTTTTCGAATAGCAAGCTATTGCCCATGCAGCTGATGTCTCGGAAATCGTCTGTTTCAAATCAATATGGCGGACTTCGGTAATTAGAACGAATACAAGCAATATCTTAAGAATTATTGTTTCAATAGCTACCAAAATTATCACGTGGATACAAAGAGATTCATATTTTTATACCATGTGATTTTTAATGTGATAAACGTAAGCATTTCACTAACAGCACTGTGCAAACAACGGATACAAATTCGATGCAAACAATAACCTGAGGCCGTTCAACAGAGAAAACGATGACCCAATTACATTTTCTACACTGTAACACAAGCTCAGAAACGTCTAATTCGTCATCGAATAAATTGTGTATTAATAAATAAATTATATGTAACACATTTGTAAGGTCTTTTGGCAATAATATATGACCTTTACTGTAAAAATGAAATCAAAATGTATTGCAGACGAAAAACTTTCATTCCGGAAATGACGTAGCAACGGACGTCAGTTTATTATTACTTCCCTTTAGAAGCTTCAAGAAAAATAAAATCACCAGACAAGTCCAGAAGTGTCAGAAGCTGAATACATTATTCCCTACCTCCAATTATTAAATTGTATTCGCTATTGATTCACATGTAATTACGGGACGAATACCTCAATTCAAAATTCAAAACACAAGCGGCAGACGACAGAAGTGGGCAGATGGGCAGATGTGCAGATCTACATGTAAGCAGGTGCTCGAAAACGTCATGGCAGTATGAGCGATTGACAAGAGAGAATGTGGGATAACACGATTTCAAGAAGTATATAAATTCGAAATCATTTTTGATTTGGATTATTAATATTGATACTAAAGAATATTTATAATTTTAAGATTTTAAATTCAGATATCATAAAAGAAACAATACTAAGGCTACATTGTACATTGTGCGCATAGTTATATTTATCTGACATTATTATAAACGTAATGCATGTTACTATATATAATTAATAAATAAAGAATAAAAGAAGAACTATAAATCAAAAGCATCTAATTATATTAATTTCCAAATGGAGTATATAATTGTCGACAAACGAATTCCATTCTCAGCTAATCAGAAAATAGAACGTTTCTCCTGATCAGAGTGTCCCCCATAAGGTATTGGTTGGTAATCTATACATCTAATATAGACATATATGTGTACTAACGGAACATAATCACAATCAGACATAAGTTTGTTAAGCTACACTACCGGGCAGAAGAAACGCCTACGAGTTGTCTCAAGATAAAAAAAATTTGTATAAGAAATAATTTATGATGGAATTTTTCGCTTTACTGTAACATTTATGAATGTTCTTTTTACTTTAAATTGCAAAGAAATCGTGATTCGGGTCAGTGATTTTCAAGAAAATTGATTTTAAGGAAAAGAACGTGCTGAACATGAAAAGCACTTTGCACGTGCAGTATTTTGGTTTAAGAAGACAGTGTGCTTTCATATTCGGTCATTCTGATTGCAAATCTAACAAGAATAATGCCAAGATTAACGGAGGTAGAGAGAGAAAGAGCTATTGGGGTGATACAGCAAGGTGCGACTCAAGATGAAGTTGCGAGAGCCTTCCGTTGTCACAAATCTACGATAACGAGACTAGTGAGACGACTTCGTGACACAGGGGGGACAGCAGACAGGCCAAGAAGTGGACGTCCACCCGTTACTACGGCCAACGAAGACCGCTACGTCCGGTTGATCCATCTTCGAAATCGGTTTCTCACAGTGACTGAATCTGCAGCGACATCACTCCATCACGCTGTCAGCAGACGCACATTATCACGACGCCTCAAACGATATGGTCTTCGGACGTCAAACCATTCCGCGGCGTAACCTTGACCCCGCGCCACCGACGTAACCGACTGGCGTTGTCACGCACTGTGATGAGATGGCAGAATAGGAACTGGGCTCGTGTGTTGTTCACAGACGAAAGCAAGTTCACATTATTCAAATCTGACAGGAGGATACGTGTTGTGCGTCGTTTAGGGGAACGTGTGATGCCCGAAACTGTCCAGGAGGTGAGAGCATTTGGAGGTGGTGGAGTGGAGTTGGAGGTATCTGCGGAGGCAGGAAGACAGATCTAGTTATTGTAAATGGTAACTTGAATGCCCAGGGATACATTCAACAAATTTTACAGCCCATTGTCATTCCATTCTTCCAACAGAATCCCAGGACGCTGTTGCAACAGGACAATGCACCGATCCACACTGCCCGTCAGACGACCAACTTCTTGCAAGGGCAAAATGTTAATCCCATACCATGGCCAGCACTGTCACCTGACCTTAATCCCATTAAGCACCTCTGGGATCATTTGGATAGGAAAATTCGAAAACGACCAGCGCCCCCTATGAACAGAAATGAACTTATTCAAGCCCTCCAAGAAGAATGGAGACGCATCCCTCCTGTTAGCATCAGACGTCTAACCATGTCAATGCGTCGACGAGTGCGTGCATGTATTGCTGCCCGTGGTGGTCACACCAAATATTGAACAGTCATATTGCTGTAAAATTGTTTAACATGTCATTTCTTGGATTAAACACTGATCGAAAACTGGACAGTCTACCGTGTCTAATTTAAGTTCTCACCATTGCGCTGAAACGACATCTCAACTCTTGGAAGTCAGGAATATTGCAGATAAATGATGTAACTTCATTATGCTATAATAGGGTTATCATGTTGCTTAAAGTATTTACGGAATATTACAAAATATCTGGTAGGCGTTTCTTCAGCCCGGTAGTGTATATATGTTTGTTTACGAGTGTAAGCGATCGCTTTGAAAAAAGTTTTAAAAATGAATGTCGTGTACCGTTTGTCACACATGTAATGGGTCATGCGGGTTTGGATATCAGGAGCACAACTAAATTATAGTTTAAAACATAAACAATACTAAATTTACTACAAGCACTGTCAATTAATATGACAATGAACACTTGTCAATTTAGATATGAACACGTGTTAATATTTAAACAAATGTCAAAAGCAAATCTATATCATAATATATATGACGCAAATAGTAAGTCTAACGAATATTTGAGCAATTCTATCAAAGTGTTGAGGCGAAAAAGACAATACCTAATGGGGGGAAAATATGATTTAGCTGACAAGTGTTGAAGAAAGATATCCCATCAATTTCCTTAATTCTACACTGTCAAGTGAGTACCTGCACACAAAGTAGAACTCTTGTAGGTCGGGTGTCATTTCATCTCGTTCACTGGAGTACGGAATCTCTCGAAGGCCGCCGGACTGGACTGGACAACCGCAGATTAGTTATATTTTGGACAACAACTCAAGATTTGGTAACAGTTCATCCTTTATTTCAATGTGGAGCAAATCAAAATGCCAGTCGAAATTAAGTATGAGAATGTTGATGGATTGAAGTTGGTATGTCACAAATCATTCACAAAAACTCTCACATACAAGAGGCGGTTGATAACGGTACCTGCAACAGACAAGTGCAAGAGTGAACTAAACTGATGTTTACTATTTTTCAAGTAATTTGCCTCCCAACATTTATAAATACAAATTCACATTTCTCATGTAATTAGGTCTACTTGTGTTATCGTTCATCTGTTAATCTCTTGAATTTACTCGTGTCGGACTACAGTAGGCCTACGTGGCAGTTATATTCGTACGGTGTCGTATTCCCATAGACTTGCATGTTAATTTACGCTGGGATAAATGATTTTCATGAAATAAGTTCAGTTTAAATCAATGTTTAACTTTTCAACTTGATTTGAAATCATCTAACCTGGAAGAAAATAATTTAAATTAAATTTTCAGACGTTAATTAACTAATGTCATCCAATTTCCCTACATGTGTACGTTAGATAAAAACGTTTCCCATAGACCGTCATGTTAAATGTTTTCACAACTACGTATACATGTTGATCAAAGTTCTGCCATTCCCATAATAGTAAACGGAACATTAAATTATGAGGTTGAAGCCAAGTCCATTCCCCAAAAACCTGATAAATGTGAATAGAATCGGACACAAATCGTATCTATGAAAAATATTTATCCCAGATTAAATTAACGTGCACGTCTATGAAAATAACGTCACCGGCACGACACTGTACTTTACGATTGTATGTCTACACGCTATCGACACATCAAACACTACTGCTTGTCAAGTAAGTTTTAAAAACGTATATAATATTTGTCAAAGTTTTAAATTTCAATTAAAAGTGAGGACATTTTTTGGTAAATCGATCAATGACGACATCGATATCTCAAGCTGCGCAAAGCTACGATAACCACGCCCATCTTGTCACTCAATTGTCCACGCCCACTATGTCAATCAAAACCACGTGTGTCCTGGCAAGGTCAATGGAATGTCATTTCAAATTTATTTATTTTCAAAACAGTTACGAGTTGAGTTCAAGGTATTTTATTTTCAAAACGAATGAATTATTTGGCATGAATTCATGATGTGCCAACGCATTCTTTCTTACTGAATACATGTTCACATGTCAGAGTGACGTTTCGCGAGAGTTCACTTGGAGATATTGGATAGTGACACTTGTCTGTCGTAAGTAACTTAGCTAGTTGATTGTTTTTATTAACAGACGAAACTTCCTTTTCATGTCATAACTGTTTTGCCTTTCACAAAAACAAACTCGATCCAAATACATTATATTTCATGAATTTTCATCAAACACGTTACGCCCGTATATTCCAAAATTTCATTTGAAATCGTACTGGAGATTCCAATCGCCTAGTCTAACGATAATCGACATGCTACTTGCCTTCAGTATTTAAAAACAAGAAAACAAACAGTACAAACATTTGTCCTGAATGATAGTTTTTAAAATAGAAAATAAATATGTTTATATAAAACAGTAGACCAAGCATGACCGACAGAGTGTTGCTATCATAAACATTCCTTTTTCCGGAATAGCATTGACAGTAACTTGTTTACAATCGCGCGGGACCTACTAACGGTTGTCTTTGGGTCCAAGTGTCATTACTCAAGAACTAACATCTTTTTAAATAAGCCAATTGTTTTTTCACCACTACGAAAATGTTAATGCAGCATGTGTGTATTAGGATATTCCGATCAAGTGCCATAAATCGGATACTGAACTTGAACATCGAAACTGTGTTCGAAATCCGCCATCAGTGCATGAAAGTACGTAATGGCATCATGCTGTTTATCGGCAATTTGTAAGTAGATTTTTCAAGATGATCTGTAGGCCTAATTGTAATGCAAGTTTTAGCCACAACAAGATATATAAATGTCAGTTGTTTTTTTTAACCTTGAAATCCGTGATCATGATCAAATTGTTTTTAGATGATGTTGTTGTGAACACATTGTTTGTTCAGTCTAGGCCTAACGGTTTCTAAATGCAGCAAGATGAAAGAAGCTCACGATTTGACAGCTCCATTTTGCCTTGATAAAACATTACAACGATATTATTATGAATCAGACTGACTAACGTTGGTTATTGTGTACAGTGAATAAACACAATTATGAAGTGTCACTGCATCATATTTACTTTATTTATCATTGTTTGGAAACCGTTGTCTCTCAAACTTCTTCACATGTGACAATTTTCACCGGAAGTTTTCTCTCCCATAGACTGAATTTTTTCTTGGACTCGTGTAAGAGGACTAACGAACTTTATTACAAGTATGACATATCAGTGGAGTGGATGATTAGTGTAGAATTCTTCTGTTGCATTTTACATCGACAGATCACTCGTTGGACATCTGTAATTGTCTTGTTTTATAAGAGGTCAGGGGTCACGGCTTTCTGCACGTGACTTGTCAGCATACGCTGCCTTTAGACGACAGGGGGATGCGGTAAATGTCAGGGATTCCTGCCTACAACGTGCTGGATCTTAATGATCAATGGAAAGACATACCGATGTAATTTTTAAATATTCTATAGAAAATAGATGCCAGTGACACCATAGCATTGACGAAAATGGACAGCTTTAAGATAAATGTATAACAACGGAATATGCCCTTGAGAACAGGTTATTTTAAATGATCTTATTAATGTGAGTTTTTCCTGAGGGAAATGTTTATGAGTGTGTAATCTGTCTCCTCTATGTTCTAAATAAACCTTTTGTTGACATAAAGCCATGATACTGAAAAGGTGAAGACAATAAGTAACACTATATTCAAATGTTACTCGATTTCCCTTATACACAATACATTATTGTCAGTTTTTACATATCAAGCCTCTTTCCCAACAGCTACATAAGTACACACACACACACACACCAACACACACACACACACACACACACACACACATATATATATATATATATATATATATATATATATATATACATGTACATATACATATATATACATATAACCAGTAAACATTGAGGCCCTCTGTGTTCTTTTTAACTTTCTCTCTCTCTTTTGTAGATTGGTCCACATTTAAAGACATTACAATTCTACATGCGTTTAATGATATATTGATATTTCGAAACTATGCAAACGATAAAACAGCAGGGAATAATGTATACATTTCATTAAGGCCCTTGGGTTTGATAAGTACAACCCATGGCTTATATGAACCTGTAAGCTCTCTACTCATTCAATGAATTGTATCTAAACAGAGTCTGTCTCAGAACTATATCTAATCAGAAATCACTGTTTCTATTTCCACTACCTGTCTCTGTGTATACTTATCTGTAGCTTAAATTCAGGTTCTTAACACGCTAGAGAAACGTATATCTTATATTAATGGAATTGTTGACGTGTAACATAGTATCCTAAATTACTTTTCAGATAAATGGTTAGCGTTATCTGAGAAAATTTAACACAATACAGACTTTTACTATAGAGCATATTGTGACTTGATCTATATCAAATTAAAGTTCTTGATTAAACTTATATTCCGAACTGATGTTCTAAATAAATCATATTTGGCTCAAACACTTGCCGTACCGTTTGTATGAATCAAATAGAAAGTTTTATTTAATACAGTTTTACAAACGAAATCAGATATCGTTGGAAATAGAGATATAGTTTTTTCATTAATTAATGAGATTGACATTTTATAATATGTGATACCTGTATACGGAGCAACTTGACACATTATTAAACATAAATCGTGTATCAAGTCATGAGAACATTGATATATACACCGGTTATGGCCATAAGCCTGTCATTTGATAGTGCAAAGGATTCCTGATCACAAACCACGATGACATGGACGTGGCACATGGTAAAATAGTGATAGTTTTCGGATTTGATACTACGTTAATAGACGACTTCATTTGACAAAAGAAACAATGTGCAATGATACAGTTTCAATATATATAATATACTGTTGGATAAATGTAGGATATTTAAGGATTCAGCCATAAGGCTGAATCCTTATTGTAAT
Source organism: Gibbula magus (assembly GCA_936450465.1). Lineage (NCBI taxonomy): Eukaryota > Metazoa > Mollusca > Gastropoda > Trochida > Trochidae > Gibbula > Gibbula magus. Next base: position 30,110,748 of record OW388290.1, on the reverse strand, counting down.
TGGCGTGTTTCTTTTTATTATTATTATTTCAAGATTTTTGTGTAGGCGACTTCTACAAGAAGGATTGCAGCTATTACAACCAAACTTTACAGGCTGATAACCCTTACTATGTAGTTATGCAGCGAAGCTTTTGGGTCCAATTGGTTCAGCCATTTAGGGTCAGGTTCGAATCTAAAAGTCAATTTTTAACATGGGAAAAAAATGAAAAATGCAGCTAGAGACTTGCAACTTTTTCTAAAAGATGCGCAATAGCCATGCGAGAGAAAAAGTCAATCATGACGAATCTGTATGTCACGTGGTTTCGCCGCCATCTTGATTTTTAAAACTTTTTAAAATCTTCGCACCCCATGCACCTTTGACAATCTTCTTCTCTGAAGATATAAGCTTTACAGAGCTGCTATTTGCACATAATGTAGCTGAAGCATTATATATATTGGGAATCCCCTCACGGGCACTAATTGGCAATACTCTTTTCACAATGAGTACTTGACATCTGACGTTTTTGAAAAAACTGTAAATTTCAAAACTCAATAACTCGAAAACTTACCAAGATAAGTTCATAAAACTTTCACCAAAATGTGGGCAACAATATTCCCCATCGATTAGGCATATAGCCGTTTTCGGCCGTAATGATAGATTTTTTGCTATTTCGAAAAAACTGAAAAACAGGTGAATTTGCGCAAATTTGAGGGTACGCATCTTTAAAAATATTCTCCTAAATAACGGCAACACATACAGATACATAGTATAGCTCATTTTAAAGCTACATTATTGCTGTGTATATGAATCTATAAACCAAAGCTCTATATTCAATAGTTTATGAGAAACACCATTTTAAATATTGAACTTTTAAAACAAGTAATTTTCGACCTTTGATTCTAAAGGGACATAACTCTGTCAGTTATTCTTTGATTAGTAATCTATTTCTTGAAATCTGTTTGACATAGTTGCCTTTACAACTCCACTACAGAACATATCATATAAAAGTTCATAGTTTGGGCATAATTTAAGCAGTTTTAATAACATTTGAAAGTTGATGAGTTTGCGACTTTTTGAAGTGCATTTTCTTTGGAGAATTATTTCTCTTCAACCAATGAAGATAAAAACATGAGTTTTATATCATTTAAAAGCGGAAAGATATTATATCAAGCAGAATATTTTTCAAGCATTAATCTATAAAAGTTTCCATGTTACAGTCCATTGAATATTGCCATTTTCCGAAAATCGTAATTTTCGACAAACTTCAAACGTACAGAAGTGCTTTACTATATGAAGAAGTGGCACATGATTTATACGTGCATATGCACAATTTCAAGAGCAACAACTTTTGTATTGAACCCTTTCATCAAAGAGTTGATAGTTAAGCTTCAAGCATCGCAAATGTCGTATAGGGGTCCGAAAATAAGCATTTTTTAGTATTTTATTGAATATTCAAAACAATATTACTCAGTAATTATGTATGCAATCTATAAGATGATTATATCTACTTAAGAGGAAATACAATCACAACATTTTCTATGTTACACGTTAGTATGAAAATATTAACCGTTTTATCTTAATCATAAGATACATAATGTAGGGGTCCATGAGTGTGTGATTTTTCCATTTTCACTTAGAGACATGAGCAAAACTTTCAAAATAACTACAGACTTGCAGCTTGTTTTGAACGATCGACAATGTCAATGACATTCAAAAGAAGTGTCTCATGTATGCGCTGAATCCTTTTATCGTCACTTGTGACTATATTTAACTTTCTCTTTTATATGATTGTTACTTTCCAAGTTAAACAAGGTTTCCCCGAGGGTTTACGAGTGATACACGATTTTTAAATAAGGGACTTAAACTGTGTATGGAAGGAGAGCAACTGATGTTTTCTATTCAGAACTACCTTGTATCTAATGTTCCTGTATTCTTTTAACTACATCACCAGACCTTTTTTTAATATAAGCTGTAGGAGTGCGCTATACAAGATGACATATTATTATTATTATATTATTAGGATGCCACAAGGAGCCATGCTGAATAAATCATACGCAAAATAACACAGTTCTACTTGAGGACAGGAGATGAGTCAATGAGTTTATTGTTTTTAAGTTTCAGGGCCCACATACAAATGTGCTAATGGAAATACATTAACTTGCCTTGCTGATTACATATTGGCGTCTCATTTTTAAATCGACGAAGACAAGTTTCATTTCCCTTAGAAAAATAAATGCAACAGAGTACATTCCATGTGATAACATTGTTACTTACACTCGATTAAATATTTTTACATGTATGAATTAATGCAACTCCAACATATAGGACTGGGGCACGACGGATTCGATTGACATAACAACTGATACATTATGCATACAATAAAACTCATACTTCTATCAATCAAGGGAGTACATGCACTCAGAATATCAACTAGCTATTACAATTATTTGCGCATTCATCTATGTGTGCGCTGAGGAAGATACATCTATAATTTTGGGTTTTAATCTGTGTGCACTCCCACTTATGCTCCATGTATATCCCCCGTCTGCCCAGTATGCTCCTCACCACAACTAGCATATTTTGTGACATACATGTATATTAGTTTTCCAGAGGCGCAAAACATATTTCCATTAATTAAGGATTCAGCACTAAAGTGCTGAATCCTTATTGTTATTGGCGTGTTTTATTATTATTCTTCCACGGATTTTGTGTACAGCACTTCTACCAAAAGGAATGCAGCTAATGCAACCAAACTTTGCAGGACCATAGCCCTTACTGTCTAGTTTTATGCCGAAACTTATGGGCCCAATCGGCACAAACGTTAAAGGTCCAGTTCGATTCAAAGTTCCGATTTTTAACATGGGCAAAAAATTTAAAATGCAGCTAGAGACTTGCAAGTTCTTTTCAAGGATGCGCATTGACAAAGCGAGCAGAAAAGTAAATCATGACGATATCGTTGGTCACGTGGTTTCGCCGCCATTTTGATTTTAGACACTTTTCAAAATTTCCTGACCCCATGCACCTTTGGCAATCTTCTCCTCTGAAGATACAAGCATTAGAAAGCTCATATTTTCACATAATGTAGCTGATATATTGCTAACGAAAATGACCTCACGGATTTTGCAAATTCGCAATACTTTTTGCACAGTATGTATTTGAAATCTGGTGATTTTTCAAAAAGCGCAAACTTCAAGGGGACATAACTCAAATTCCTACCCGTCGATTTTGATGATTTTTTCAGGAGAGTAAGATTGGACTGAAGTCTTTATGAATCAATAATAAAATCGCTCGCGTACAGTCATTCCCGATCACAATTGAGCTTAAAATTTCTAAAAATATGAAAAGTTGCGTTTTTGGTGAGTTTTTGTAAATTCATAACTTAATAACCATAATCTGTAGAATGTTGTTTAATACCTCATCAGAGAGACAAAACATTATCCTAAGTACGAAAATTTAAATTAATAGAATAGTGAAGAATAGAAGCCTTTTCTTTTGATCAATTGCGACTTTCAGTTTGTACTGTAAACAAAGGGGGTAAATCCTACTTTCGTTTTACATGATGGACAGGTAGAGGCTGCTGTAGCTTAATGCTTTTACAGATCTTCGTGTAACTTTCAAGAATGACTGCTGATATGACTTATTTAATAGGAAATTAATCAAATATGCGCTGAATCCTTTTATCGTCACTTGTGACTATATTTTGAATTTTGAATTATTTCTAAAGGTGAATGAATTTACCTCGTCCTATAACATTTCGTGATACTTCCACCTATAACACAGGATTTTAGTCAATAAAGGACGCTTTTGATACATGTAAGGGTTGTTTCAGTTTTAAACTCTGCCGTTTGATGTTCATCATGTTAGTACCTTCCAGAGTATGATTTAATTTTGGACATGCGTCTGACGCCTGTACATAGTTCCTTAATTTCTGATAGATATTTGGATTACAGGGGTTAAATGTAATAATAATATAAGTGTTTGTTCCCTGTTAAAAGAACGGGTTTTTTTAAAATACATTATCCAAAATGATATTGTCAGGGCAACCTCCATTCTCTTCCCACAGAGGTTTTTCCCTCCAGATTTCCGATCCTAACCTTTGTTCTTTTTCGCTTAAAATCGGGGGCAGAAAGAGAGAATGGGTAACCTCAGGTTTTTAATAATTTGTCTAATTCTCTCGTTTGGAAAGAATATTTCACACAAACCATAACCTATTAACTTTTTCATCTATTCATATATATAACTTGAAAATGGGATACTGTCTACAGAGAATTTATCATCCAACGGGATTGATTGAATGTGTTTCAGTTAGGAAATAATCCTTTGAAATAAAATAACAATTTATAAATCCGTATAATTTACATATAGTGATCGTGATCGTTACCCTGTAAATTATATCTCAAAGTGGACATGACCTAAGAACTATATACACTTTTGATTGTCAAACATAAAACAAAGATGATATATCCAACAATCAATTGTTTATGTTTAGTTTATTAGTCATATCAACAGTAGCTCTTCTTTGAAATATTGAGAGACTATGCCTATTAAATGTAGACACAGATACATCTTTCAACGATTAAAGTGGTGATCCATATATTTACAAATATACATCAATTCTTAGGTCATTCTGACATTGAAATATAGTTATATGAACTTTTGATTTTCAAATAGACCATAGCGATAAACAGACAGAAGATCATTCTGAAATGCCACATCAATTTGACATGTTGCTTAAACTTGTGTGAAATGGGAAATGAAGTGGTGTCGTTTCGCGCGTTCTGAAATAATGGACGGAAGAGTTTGTACTATGGAGTTTCGTTTATTTTTGTTAACATAAAGTTGCTATTACCTAATAATATAAAGCTCTTTTCCTAGTTATTTGTGCGTCGACCTAATAGTTATCTGAGATTTGCACAAACTAACAAGGTGTAAATTAACCAACCTTCGCCTTCAATAATACATGCCACTATGAACATCTTTTAACTGATTTTATAAACCTGACCGAGAAATATTATTGATATTAGCACATGTGCACATATCACGTTTGCCTAGCAACCATTGTTTCACCGCGACTTCACGTATTTCATCGTCTGTGACGTCATAAAATGATTGTTCGTGACGTCATTGTAGCTTGCGGTCTCGAGAGAGGTGACCCATTTCCTGACCATTTTTACGCGAATCACATGGAATAGAATGGGTAATAAAGACATTTTTGCAACCGAAAAGTGTGTCCTATGACTTTTACGAAACTCGTTCATATGTATGTATAATCCTCGCTCTCGCTCGGGCAATACAGTAATTCACACTCGTTTTGTAAGTCATATGACACTCTTCCTTTGGGTAATAATCTCGGGTATTATATGTATGGTGTGGGTACTCCCATGATGTTTGTTAGTAAGGAAAAGTTATTGTTTTTACTAGCAAGTAAGTCGAGCCATTATTACCCTACTAACAACAAATACATTCAAACAATCTAATCTGTTGATAAACGTTGTGTTTTATTGTTGCCTAGTGGAATGTCTATTGCAGCATCATAACATATTTTACAAACATGTGAACCCAGCTGAGGTTTAAGTTCAATTTTGAACAACTGTAAGATGCTATTTAAGAATGACTCACCAAAAGAACGATCATAGAGGAAAGTTTTCATTGAGTTTAACTGCTATTTGTAGCTTTAGGAGGCCATGTAGTTTTGTGACAATTTTCATTTACATGTATCCTGCAAACAAAATTAGCAATGTCTTGAAATTAAGGATTTGTATCCTACCTATTTAACATAAATACTAAAGGTACAGTTCGTTTTATGTCAAATAAAATCGTCTGAAAAAAGTTCAAAGCAAACGTGAAAAGTAGTGTGAGGATAAAGGTATCCACTTAAGTGCTAAAAGAAGCACTAACGTAATGTTGCAATACTGAAACTACTTCTTAAATATCCATCAGCGGACACTCCACACAGGTACACAGGAATATTATTATTATGATTATCACCGTGAGCACGAAATACAGAGCAGATGACAGCACAACGCATGCATATTAATATAACTATAACTGTGGACATGAAATGAAATGTTTTCTTCAGGAATTTTAAAGACTTCAGCCTCAAATAACATGTCATTTACAGAATACAGAAAAACACATAATTACATATGGACATGATGAAACTACACGTATGTGTACAATTTTAAAGATTGTATGATAGTTGTATCCGTTTTCCCCGGCTAGGTAGTCTTTGAAGGACAAACAGTTTATATTGATTGTTTAACCTATCATCCTCAGTCACGCAGAATTTATTGTTCCAATACTCTCCATACATACCTGGGACTTGACATCAGGAAAATATGTTCAGCCACCTGTCATTTATATTGGCCAATAAGACCGCACCATCAACTGGACTTGTTAACCAATGAAAATGCTACTTTCAACCATTTTTTGGTCAAACATCATTGAAGTTGTAGTTAAAAAAAATTAATTTTCAACCAATTATATGACTAGATTACCTGATCGCATTTATTGTTTCTATTATCTAATGTCATGCCTTTTCTTTGAAATAACTCAGTCGATGTACACGATCTAGACGTTGTAAAATGAGATTTCATTGGACAAAAAGCAGGGATGTTATGTTGCCGATTGCGGATTTTGTAAGAAATGAGAACTTCCTCACAGCGGAACAGAGGTTAGAGGCGAAAATCTGAAAGGAATAAACTCTGCGGGAAGAGAATGGTTTATTCAATGTTGCAAATGAATTGTATTCGAGACAAAGGGAGTGTGACGGAGCGTACACTACGGAGATCAAACACACACTATATTGAGAGCTAGACGACGAATGTCGGATTATCGTGCTGTTAGTTATATCCAAATTGTTACATTCTTAAGGAGTCTATCAAATTATAAATGATCAAACGCAATGCTTGTCGCCAGTCCAGTGTCCCTAATACCTTTACAAAGCTGTCTTTGTGCTATTGATCTTCTCCCAAGAATGATTTACGTAGGTAACTGTAATCAATTCTTTTCCAGCCAAATTGTTGTTGTTGATTGAACATAGCTTAATATATACTTACAAAGAAAGACGTATATTCAAACTTGTATTATTTCCAAACATGAATAAATAGAATAATTTTAGTAAGTAAACGTATTACAGCATTTTTCGGTAAGTGATATTCTGGTATTATTAGCTGCTATCAGTTTTTGCGCAGTTTCCATCGCCGCCGGCGCCGGCGCGTTTTGTATTGGCTATATTTTTTTACCTAGAAGGTTTTGAGAACTCATATATATAACTTCTTACTTATACCCCTGAGGATTTTTTTTGACACGTTCACATTCAAGGTCAAGGTCATGAGTTCTGAAATCACTAAAATAAATCCTTGTAAAGGAGAAAGGCCAAGAATTTTAAAGGTTTTCGCTAACATCCATCAAAGGTTAAGGTCAAAGCGAGGTCACATCTTAAGGATGCTTCTGCGAAAATGTCTTATTTCAACTATTAACACTTTGAATCATTACATGATTGTGATACACAATGAAAAGTGATCACTGATTGTGTGACCTTGAATTTTAAAGGTCAATGTCACGAGATATGGTCACGGTGACCAGATCGGAAATCATAAACCAGCTGGTGAATGATTTTGACATGTTCAAAAGGTCGAAGGTCAAGGTCATGAGTTCTGAAATCACTACAACAATCCTTGTAAACACGATAACTTCAAACATTTTGTGTGCTGTCAGGCTCGTAATTGGTATAGGCCTATATCAACTATGGAGAAAGACCAATATTTGAAAACGTTTTCGCTAAAACCTGTCAAAGGTCAAGTTCATTCAAATATGCCTTATGTTAACTATGAACACTTTGAGTCATTGCATAATTATTATACACAATGAAAAGTAGCATTGATGGTGTGACCTTGAAGGTCAAAGGTCAAGGTCATGAGATATTGGTTTAGGTTCATGTTAATTCTTTGATCCAATTTTGAAATCAGAAATGGGTTTTAAGAACAAAATTTTAAACAGTGCACCAGTGATGATTCAACTTGTTAGAATAACTTGAATAATGAAAACAATTTTGTCCAAAAAAAATTCCCATTTTGTTTATGCTGAGGAGAAGGCGGAACAGGGAAAGGGGAGACCCAAAGTTTCAGGGCTGCTCTGCTCTTGCGGTGTCCCGCGAACGCTCATCTAGTTAAATACGGCTTTTGTTGACTGATTCGTTTCCCCCGTTTATGTGTGCATTACAGGTTGTAAGTAAGTTATTTATGTTAGGGTTTGATTTTCCTTTTTTACGTCAATGGCGTCAAACGTGTTATCAGCTTGTGTGTACAATGTGGTATAGCTAACAGGTATTCAGTTATCAAGCTAACAAACACATTGTGCACTATAAACTACTATTTAATGTAATGTTCACTGTTAAATGGTACGCAACATAATATTACATAGAACAGTAGTTTTTATGAAATATGTGTTTTAATACTGGATTGCAAAACAATTTGAACATATATAGAGAGCATTTCTGTAAATGTTAATGTCCGAGTAACTCTCCATTCCTTAAAAATAATTGAGCCAAGGCCAAGGCTTTTTAAGGAATGGAGAGTTACGAGGTCATTAACCTACTTAAATTACACTCAAATTATTGCCCTTTTATCAAAATTACTTTTATAAGTTAAAGAAATTAAATTTATACTTAAATGTTTGTATCTGATGTGCAACTGTCCATTACTGAAAAATAATGGAGTGAAAGAACAATAGGATGACGTCACAAGTGTAATATACGAAAAACTAGATATTCCTGACGTATGCCCGAGAAATTGCGTTGAGAGAATCAGCTGATTAAGAACAAAATTAAACTTGAACTAGTGCGACCACAGAGCAGTTGTATGTGTTGCATGACGTAGATTGAACGAAACATTATGCAGAGTGAAACTTGGCAATTGTTTGCATCATCGTTTGTAACATTATCCAGCAATCACGAGCCAATGCTGTATTACATAGAAATGTGATGAAATTACCACTGATCAAGATTGACAACATAACAGTAAATGTAAGATAACTGGCTATAACCCTGACATGTGATTTTAAGCATTCATACTTAACGGAGCAAAAACATTCAGAGTGAATTTTAAAATTTGTGATAGAGATTAAAGTGGTAGTTGAAAAGGCGTTTAGTCACTTAAACTGTTGAATCAAATGTCAGAGACTGTAAGCACTGCCTAATATTGTCCTATTGAGATGGCGAATTCCTGATATGTGTGTCACCTGTAATCTGTACACTCTGAGCTCTAAAACTGTATTAAAGATTGTTACAGTAGGAATATATACACACTGAGTAATACATGTATGACATAGTCATGGTATACTGAATGTACAACAATTGAATTTTAAATTGATACCGAACTAGCAATCAAACAGTATAACATTCTCTGATTTTTTTTTACATATTAAAAGGTTCATCTTAGTTCTACGTACAATGGCAATACACTTTGCAAACTATCCGACTTCCCAAAACAAATATATGAACTCAATTCTGTTTGGGATTATGGATCATCATATTAAAAAAACTGGCAGTCATATTTATAAAATAAATAAATAAATAGTCCATTTGTAATGCGCAATGCATCCATGCTAAAACATGCTCGCAGCGTAGGAAGAGAAAGCCTGGTTGAACAGATGCGTTTTTAACAGTTTTTTAAAAACAATCAGTGATGTGGCTGTCTTTATCTCAGTTGGAAGAGGATTCCATAGTTTGACTGCAGAGGAAGAGAAAGATCGTTCTCCATAAGTTTTCAGTTTTGTACTTGGCACTTGGCGCAGGTGTTGGGATGACGATCTGAGTGATCTGACTGGATTGTGAGCCTTTAGAAGTTCTTGTAGATAACAAGGTGCAGCACAATTGACACATTGATATGTCGGACACAGAACTTTGTATTATATTCTTTGTTGAATAGGGAGCCAGTGGAGTGAAGCGAGAATGGGCGTAATGTGACATCTTCTTGGCGAGAGAGTTACGATACGTGAAGCTGTATTTTGCAGGCGTTGTAATTTGTCTATGGTCTGTTTAGATGTACCTGTTAGCAAAGAGTTGCAATAATTAATCTTCGACATAACAAGAGAGATGACTAAGGTCACTGCTGCTTCTCGTTTATAGGCCATTAGAAACTTTAACAACATTATTCATGACAAATGGTGATCGTATTTCTTACTAAAACTCGTTTCACCCAGTTGCCAGATACAAGACACAGATGTGGCTTCCCTACTAAGAAAGTAATTCGTTATAACAAAACAAAACGAAAAAATTAAGACAAACAACAAAACACACTAACATTAGCGTTTGCAGCGGCAAAACCGGAGCAGCCCGGAAACTGAGGGTCTCGCCTTTCCCTGTTCCGTCTTCTCCACAGCAAAACAATTTTGTCATCACCGAAGTTGTTACTATCAGGTTATATCATCACTGGGGTCACTTTACACAAGTTTGTTCTTATAACCTATCTCTAATTTCAAAATTGGATCAAGGGGTTAACATGGCCTTAACTCATATCTCGTGTCCTTGACCGTTGACCTTCAAGGTCGCACAATATATTATTACTTTTCATTGTGTATGTATATCAATCATGTAATGATTCAAAGGGTTCAAAGTGTTAAAATAAGGCATATTCGCAAAAGCATGCTTAAATCGTGACCTCCCTGTGATTTCAGAACTCATGACATTGACCCTTGGCCTTGAATGTGAACATGTCATAACAATTCCCAAGGGGTATAAGAAAGAAGTTATGTATATGAGATCTTAGAACCTTCTTGGAAAAATGTTGCAGCCAATACAAAACGCGGCGGCAGCGTTGGAAACTGTACACAAACTGATAGCAGGCCCGACTTAGTTGGGGCTGCTAAATATGTTCCAACAGAAAACAAATTTGTGATGCTATCAAAATAATAATGACACATTCATTAGGTCATTGTTATTGTTGATTGTATATTGTCAGTCGGATAGTTTAGCGGTCAATGCATTCATGCATGCTAAAATGGTTTCTACTATTCAGAGTTCAACAATGAATATATCTTTACTACATTTACTGAATCAATCAATACATATCGACAACGCATAGTCCATAGTCATAGTCACAGTAGAATAATCTATATCGATGAATCTGTTAGTAAATGTTCATAGATCAAGACAAAGTAATGGGAAGTGCCCGTACCAATAAACAACCTTTTATCGATACAGATGTTTTGACTGTAGCTATTTGTTGATCACAACACAAAGATCGATCTTGCCTGCACTAATTCACTCGTTTATATTCATTTACGATGTCTAACATACAGAATATGTTGGGTCTGGCCAAAATGAATCGGCTCTAAAGGCAAGAAGTTTGACAGATGAAGTATAAGTCGATAACGTACTGTTGAGTCTGCAGACGTTTAAGTTAGGTATATGATGTCCACGTCTGTCTTGTCCGTGAGCGAAACCGTATTAGTGTTTTTCTGTGGCTAAGTGTTAAGAAAGATGTCATTAAATTGAATAACATGATAATTTCACTATAATACATTTTGCAATTTGTAGTTCAATATGTGTGCCGAAAGTTTAACTTTGCACGTAGGTTTTCACACTTAACATGACATTGAGCAGGAACGACCATAAGCAACTCTATACTCGGACGGTTACTTTCTGTCCCCGAGTTCTTGTAAAGTTCAATGTACTGTGCAGGATGAACTCAAAGGTCACAGGTGCTATTCTTCACAGCTACACTATTATCATTACAGTATCACACTGTTTCAATTGAAATACATTTATTAAGCAGTGAAGCCCTTATATGTTCTGTTAATTCATCTGCATTGCCAAGAGTGAAGCACGTTTTAAAACATTAACATTTCAGAGATGATATATTCGGTAATATTCTGTCTCGGGAATCTGCCTTATCAGGATTTAATGTTCCTATCCACCTACTGATCATATATATGCTCTTCAACATGCGCTGAAGTTTAACTTCAGTCAGTCACGATATCAAAGCGTATGTCTCATTTTGTGGCATAAGCCACTGTCTCTTAAATAACTTTCCAGAGCAACAAGAGTTGTTGTCAGGGCAAGGGGAGAATATACAGACAATAGTACAGACAGTATTCAGAACTTATGTTGTCAATACAATACTGTTGTCTCAATGTGGTTACAGTTTGTAGGAATGTATCTGTCAGTTATAATGAAATAACTTTGATAAAATAAATCAACTGTTTGTCACTGTTTGTTTTCAGAAAAGGAATTGAAGTTCATAATCTGCTATAAATTGACCAGAAATGATATTAGCATGCATATGAAAACTGTCAAACTACTTACAATAACATATAAAGTGGAATAAATATTAAATATAATACCATTTACGTGACAACTAATCATTATTGTACATTGACAATCCTCACCCATGGAATGATTTATTTGTCTAATATATAAATTAAATGTAGACAATATATTTTAATCCAAATCTTACCCTTCGATGTAAATGTAGGTAATTTCGCATATATTGACATCCTCTCAATGAGTAATTAAAGATTATTCTGAAAAGCAAAAGCCTTGAATCATCAAGTCTTGATAATATTTATATGTGCATGGATACTGATCACCAGTCTCTCATCTACCAAGAAGAGTAGTTCTAACATGAATCAACCGTCCACAATGGGACAAGCGGTCAAAAAGTGCTGCTTTTCTGTCTAACGAATCATTAAAAATGTAAGTGTCTGCAGCACTGATGCATTCAGTCAGTTTCATCAACAGTTGTTCCATGTACATTTGAACAAACTTAAAATAAACTTATGGGGTACTAAAGTCTTCTGTAAGGGTAATATTAATGCTATATCAAAAGGATACATTGTGTTAGAGGCAATATCTATCCTATCCAAATCGTGACACATGACACATGACATAGCAATGTAGGTATACACACAGGTATGTCCCAAGTAAATAAATATTTTACCGGAAATACTACATTTAATACATTGGCAAACACATCATGAAAGTAATGAAACCAACAAAGATGTAATGATGATAAGAACATAAGGAATGGTCCATATCAAAATCAGTCAGTTTATCTTTATCTTATACGGATAGCTTAGATAGGACTAGTCAACCAAAGTATGTCCTTTTGCAATCAATTCCATATCTTTGAAACTAATTTCATGGAACAAATAAAACAAAACAAAAGTTCTAATATCACTACGGATTTTTACGTTATAATTTCATAACAATGAAACTTAACAGTTTGTTTCAACGAGGGTGCTACTCATAATTGTTTTTGAAAAGTACATAATGGTTTAATTTTATGTCAGTCATGCATCAATTGATCTATTGATATTCTTCCAAATTTGATTTGAGAGAATCACAAATCGTGTTGTTGTCAAACTGAGACACAACCAATAAACATGAATTGCAGCTATGATTGTGCAGAACCTTAGCTTAATGCTCCGGTTTAAACAAAAATATAAAATTTATCTAAATGGTCAGAAAGAGAGATCTTTCAAAACAGCAACTTAAACACATATAATACTTTTTATCAAGCAACAGTTTAGATAAAACGACAAGACAGTGAAATTGAGTAGTGTAATAGATGATCAACATTATACCACATCTCCAGAACAATCACCAGACAATAATTATTAAAGCAATAAATACAATTATTTACGCTTAGTTTAATGGTCACAGCAGTCGCTCTTGCTGGGAGTAATGAGAGACTATGGCTATTAAATGTAGACAACTATATATGTTTCAACGATTAAACTTACGATGTTTACAACTATAACTTAAAGTCAGGATGACCTAAGAAGTTAACTTATGTGCAAATATATTTCATGTGAAAAGCATTAACACATATTGAAAACAGAGCTTACCATGGAGGTCAAATTAATTTAATACAAAATTATATCATATAAGAATTTAAAGGTTCTAGTATGGTGACTCATAACCATAGCTGCGGGAACTTTTATTGACACCCCAACGTCTTTTAGACCATCTGTTGCCATGATGAGTTCAGACCTCTGCTGCTGGTACTTTGGGCATGTCAGGATAAAGTGCTCATCTTCACATTTAAACCGCATTGGTTACAAACACTTCCGCTGGGGTGTGGCTATATCTCCTCCTCTCAATCCTCTCAATCTCAAGCACTAAGTTTTAGCTCAGTAAATAGTTTTAAATGTTAATTCTTCTTAGTAATTGATAAGTAGTCTTTCAGTCTGATTACAAATCAACCTAGTACCGAGGAATAACAATTGCAAAATAATGTATCTAATTCAACTAACAGGTTCTGCAGAGTGCTCTCTACAAGGTCTAAGAATGCCCCGTATACGTGTTCTGCATCAGTTTAATGCAGACAAAACACAGTCACAAAGAAAGCTTTTGTTAGACGTTCTGTGATTGGCTACCTGAATAGCATCAGATCATGCGAGTCTGTGGTCTGTTATCAGCAAGAAAGCTCCGAACAATATGAGTTCGTTTCCCGGTAGATGCACGATTTTGCAACTTGTATTCCTCGGAAAATAATCCATTTTAAGCAAACTGAGTAGTCTTTACGAGTCTTTAATTTGTCCAAACAGACGTAGTTTCCATCTTTTGTTAAGACGAGAGTTCCTGGCGGTATATACTTTTTAAAGATTCCATGAATCATTGTATAGAAATATTGAGAGTTTTTTTAATTTTCAAAGTCAACACAAAGATGAGAGAAAGGCAACCAATTGACAGCATATATAAGTCTAAACTGACACAAAAATATGACATGTTGCTAAAACGGTGCGGTGTTTTCTCAGTTTTACCATGCGTCTCAAACAGCAACATGTTTAATATGATCAGCTTGGTTTACTTTGAATTGGGAATAGCGTCAAGTTGCTATTGTAGGCTTTGTTAGATTAACTAACAGATAACGGGTTGTGCTTTATTTAACATAAATACCCATATGTTGCTACTTGTGTATAAGGCATACAAAAAACCAAATTAAAACTCAGTCTGCTTATTCATAGTATCCACTTCATTGATCAGACACTCACTTCAGTATATTGTAACGGTGAAACTACTTGAATATCCATCTATTTGAGGATATTCCACATTTATGACTACCTAATCCCCAAGATGATTGCAGTTATTGTAGATAAGGGATTCATGCCATATCACATTAAGGCACACCCACACTTAATGGACTTTAAATGTTGAAAAGCTGAAACTATATGTTTATTCAAATTATATGATAGTTATATTGAATTTATGACAAATATGAAGGTTATCTAGGTATGTTATAGATTTGAAAGACTGAATTAGAAATGTTCAAACCAGTGTTATTTCTGTATAAATCTTCCTTTTCATTCATGTCGTCTTTTAAATATTTGGTCAGCTACTTGTAGTTCTTAATGTTCTGATAGGCCCCAATAATACCCCTAGAAGTTTTCATCAGAAGAATGTGTTAACAGATATCCTACTTGGAATTGATATTAGCCAATGAAACAGCTTACTTGATTGGTCATATGCAATCACCTCTGGTTAATCGTCAAACAATCCTATTTGCCATTGAAGGTTCACCACTTTTCCATGGTTTCACAGTTTCAGCCAATCATCTGATCTCTTGCCCATTGACATGTTTTCATCACCTCATATCAATTGTTTTCATTGGTCAAATTTGATTCTTAACAAGACTCACATTCTTAGCGATCAATAAGGAGGTTCATGATGAAAAAACACTGGTGATATGTGTATTTGGGTATCCAAACAACCCTGGATGATCATGAATGTGTGTTTCTTTATTACATTGTTTGTGTGTAACATTGAAATAATCATGGGGGTATACAGCTGCTGAACAAAAGTTTGTTACATTGCAATGTTTACATGACGTTTGAGACTTAATACACAAATAACAAGTTTATAAATGGTTGTATTGTAGCACTATTTGGTATCAAAAGAAAGTACATCCACTCAGGAATATTAATATCTTTTGTTTTTCTCAGTACCTGTATTGGTTTAGACATGAATTCCTGGAAACTGCGACAGGTATCTTTTTAGACAAAATACCAATATTTATTTACCAATTTTCAAAGCTCCTGGCTTGGAGTAGGCAATCCCTTAGCAGTTGCGTTACCAATAATGTCCCAGAGAGTCCTAATAGGGTTAATGTGTTGGAAATGCCAAGGATATTCAATTATGGTATGTTCAGAACAGTTCAAAATGAACGACCACTCTTAGAAAATTGAGCAATGGATTTTATTTTGCAGAAATCTGATTTTGTAATCAGAAATACAAGACATTCTTATTATGTTTTAAGTCGTCAATGATCCAATTCTGATATTTCTTGGAATTACAGAATACCAACCAGTGGTTAAGATTCCAGCAGCAATCTTCAGACAATATCCCCCAAAATGGACTTGGGGGTTGGTGTTTTACAGTCACCTCTAGGCAATAACTTCTGTATCTCACTTCTGTATCTCTTACTTTGAAAACATCTTACTTACACCTTACGAAAATTACTAAAACATGTGAAAATAGATTTGTCAGCGAAAGGAACATGGTTCCGATTTGGCCCTCAGTAAAATCTGCGTGCTCCAATTTCTTCTTAGTTTTCTCTCCAGTCAATCAAAATGAGTTTTCTGAACGAGGACCTAGCATTAAACCCAAATTCTTGAACATGCCCGGAGATAGTCATGTGGCTGATCCACAAATCAACCCTTTTCTGCACAATACCCATCAGAATGTTAAGAGTCGAGACTCTGTTCTCATACACTGATTTCGTGTCATTCTCACTTCTCCATTAGTTGTGTTTTGTTGTCTGCAAGATATTCCTGCGGGTATAACATGTTCTGTAGCATGAATTTTTTAAATCAACTTCTTCACACCATGAGTTTTTACCCTGCACATGTATATTTCGGTCATTACTTTTGAACTGGTATCCAGTCCATTCCGGTATGCCTGACGGTGTTAATCCAGGTTATTTTACTGAAAGTCGAATTTCGTCACTTTAACATAGTAACTGCCTGACATATTTATATTACCAGTTGTCTGAGACAATTGTGCCAATGAAAGCAGATACATTTTTCATTTGCAATATAAATTATTAGAGATAACGGGCAACACGTTTTGAAACATTTTTCAGAACCTGTGCAAATTTTTAAAACTTCGCATTGGATTAAATAACGTACATACATTATGAAAAAGCAATTTATGTGTTGAAGAAGTATGCAATATTTATGTTTAAAAACATTTTAAAGTTGATATGCAAAACAAGAATGAACTCACCGCAACGACCTGATGATATCTGCAGTATTCATATTTGCAACTTATGCACTAATTTCAGTGCAACCAGAATGTAATAAAACTTAATATAATCCATAATATCAACAATTACTGACTTCATTAGCATTTACAATGATTTGACTACCTTATTATGAGAAGAAAACACTACGTTTATACGTTTTGTGGAAAATAATGAAACAAATGTTACGAGTGTTGTGAATGTAACAAACTTTTGTTCAGCAGCTGTAGTGTAATTTTACATATTCAACAAATAAATAAACTGTGCAAATTTTCTAAAGGAAATTGAAAATTGTAGGTTGTCAGTGTTTGACTATCACTTTGAAGACTGCATGTTGAAATTTATGTGATGTTTTGGATGTTTCCGGATATTTCAAACATGTTTGGCTTTGACATCAATCGCATGGTGTCATGTAATTCCGTCTTCAACTATATTGAGGATCTTGAATGATAATTAAGTGTTCTTTTAAAAAGGAAAACAAGCCTCTTTTATCCTTTACTTCCAAATATCATAAAATATCGATTTGCAGACGTCAGTTTTATATCAATAACATGCAAATAGCACTCTCATATCAGATTTCAAAGCTGGGAATGTCAATTTGAAATTGGTAAATAATTCAAATATATTGCTACAATCAGCTTCTATACAATTCAAGTACTCACAGTACTCTCAAACTCCGATCATTCCAAAAATTTGAACCAGCTGAGAAGTTGAGCACAACCTAAATCCTATGCTTAATTCTATTTTACGATTTTTATCAAGAGTAAAACATTGTTTAAGAGAAATTTTGTCTATTATCAATTTTGATAGCTGCATTTTTATTCATCCATGCAAGGTATTTTATTATCGTTTTCTGATATGTTTGAATGTCAGTCATTTGAATTGTGACATCAGTTAGAACTGCCATGTTGAAATTGTGTTAAACAACAGGACAAGTCTTTGCTCAGTTTGATAGAAGAGTATGATCCCTTCACATTTTTCTGAAATTTATTTTTCATGGAATTTATTTTTCATAAATATAAATTATTTAGCTGTTTGCCATGGTTTAAAAGGGTGCCTAAAATAAGAATTGCTAAAAAACGAAAACAACATATTCCATAAACTGCTTGTACAACTTGATTCCAAAACTGCAATATTTAGTATTTGTAAATTTATCTTTAATATATTGTCCAATATTAACCATACAAATCACTTATGTATTCTATGGCCCAAACTGCCATACAGCATCAATATTAACAAGTTGTAATTTCCGTAATTGTGTCTCTTAATTAATGTGGGATAGTATTGACTTACAAGACAACACTCACAATGATGAGTATCTAAATAAACGCCCAACCATGTTACTCACACTTCAATAGCTGTTTGATGATGAAATTTGGACATAAACTTTAATTACTATCGTGGTAATATACTTAACACGCTGTCCATTGTAAGCCGTTCTACATAAAATGTGCTGTCATCGAAGTTTTCGAAAGTAAGTCAAGCTCATGTACATCCAGCTTTGCTAATGACCCCTGGCTAGGTCCTATCGAGTTGAATATCCATTGCATCCTGAATAAGTTCAGTTTGTATCAAGTATGCACTTTGTACGAGTGATTAACAAGGCAACACTACGGGTACCTAACACTAACATAAAGTGTCTGTGTTAATTTAGCATCCAAAATCATTAACATAAAGTATCCATCGTTAAGACTGCAATCATCATGTAAAGACTTCTCATCCCATATATTTGCACCTCTGTCGTCACAATGAACCCATCTGTTCCCATATATTTGCACCTCTGTCGTCACAATGAACCCATCTGTACTGAACAATCTGTCTACCATCAGTAACCATAAGTAATAATTGGCGATTTTGTCTTCCTCATGTTTAATCGATGTGCTCTGTCTACACCTACTTGCAAAAGAAAATATATGGCTCAGTTATATTTATCATTTTTATAATTTTCAAAGTCACATATCTCGAGTTTTCGAAGTCGTATTCAAAAACGGGCTTGTTTGGGAAATTAGTCAAAAACATTAAAACAGTCAAAGAATACCTCTACGCGGTTTAAAAGTTTTAAAATTAAAATTAAAAATTAAAATTTTGAAATTCCCCAAAATTATTTTTGATAAAACACAACTGTTCATCGACACATAACTGATACTCTGTGTGAAAATCAATAAATGTGCTTCGTCCTGCACACATTTACAACACTTTGAACATGGTAGGGGTTATGTTGGTGTAAATTTAATTTCTTACCCCTGTCTACTTTAAATAATGATATTTTAGTTACAAAATAAAATAGTCTCCAATTATGTGATTCAAACCATTGCCGAGAGGTGTTATTGTATCGTGCCGTAATCAAATGCATTTCATTTCTTTAAAATATTGAATTAATCGAAAACAAGTGAGTGCTATACTTTCTTTTGCAAGTAGGTGTATGTATATGTCGTTCACATTTTCAATGTTGAGAGTGTCAAATAGAAATTCACGCACTTTTTGCTCGAAGATTTCCAAAGTCTCGTTTACTGTACCTGGAATCCCGTGAATTATCAAATTATTCCGTCTACTTCGGCACTCAAAATCATCTAGACGTTCTCTCATTAGTGACAGTGCTGATTTGAGACATTGATTTTCAGCTTTCAACCCCTCGAACTTCTCGTGCACATCGACCGCCAAATTGTCAAGCTTAGTGTTCAAACTTTTAAAATCTCGAGACAAATTGAAGAGACCTGATTTTAATTCTTTAAGCATATTCAGTTCAGCTGTAATTGGGTACCTCGTAAGGATTGGCAAGTGACACTAAGTTGGTGTGCGTCATGGCTCAGGGATGATGGGCCATGAACAGTGACATCCAATAATAATAATAATAATAATAATAATATACTAATAATAATAATAATACGAAGTGGCTTTGAGCAGTCGAATAGAGCTCTAGAGATGGATATCGGTGTTGTACAAATGTTCATATAAATGAACGATTGATTGAATTATAACTACTGTTCAAATTAAACATGATTTCTGAATGTCAAATTAATGTTGAAATAGCTTAATTATATTACGATTCGAAACATTATTACTTCCCTACCGTAGTACGAAATCCATTGTATGTCATATACCCTCCATTCAGTTGTTGGTCAAACTCAAAGTCAAATACAGTTTTATGAGTGTAGAAGGGACAAACAAATTTTCAGAAATGAAGTATTCGTAAGCCTTTGATAAGTAAATCAGATATGTACAAATACATTTTCTTTATAAGTTTCCTACATTGGTACTATAACCAATATAAGCTTTAGGCTCAAATACAGGTTTAATACAGTAATCGGAATGTACATATTCAAAAGACAAATCCTCTTCGCAACGACCACAGATGATTACACATTGGCTGGTCAGATAGCAACGTAGATAAGTAGAAAGCGTGCAATAATGTCTTCAATATCAATCTATTAGAAAATCCGCCGCGTCAGTGAGAGAAAAAAAATCTCCTTTGATCATAGTCGACCAGCCTTAACTTACCAACATAAAGGAGTGATCACAAAATAGAAATAAAACGATAATTGGCTATATATTGGCATTGTGTCCAGTAATCACGCTCATCCTGACCACGTGATAAATGGCACTGACTAGACACTTCATTAACAATCGGGTTATGTTCACATTGTATTATTTTAGAGAAATAATGATTATTCATCTCACCAAATCTGACATCAATTGCAAGTTTATGGAATACATTATAAACTGCCAGGCGACAGAAAGTACTCACCTCAGTTGATTTTATCATAATTTTATGTATGATTTTCAATTGCCAATATCTTAAGTTTTCGAAGTCTTAATCTAAACATGAAAAGTATAAGTGTTTAGTCAGCAGTCAAAGAATACTTCTTTATGGTTTTTTTTCTATAATTTTGAAACAAGTTTTGATGATGGACAACTATTCATCGACATATAAGACATATTTTATGTGAAAATTAATAAAGGTGCCCGATTCTGCACACATTTACAAAATTTTAAACATGGTAGGGGTCATGTTGGTGTAAATGATTCAAACATGATTGATACGTCATTTTAAAGCGAACATATATTATATTAAGCACACTATGTTTCAAGAATGGATCAATAATGGTTTACATATGACAGTCCATTGGATATTGTTTTTAATCGTCATTTCACAGGTGTTTAATTAAATAAGTAACTGACATAATTTATCTTTTATGTTGAACCATGTCATCAAAAAATGATAGTTAAGCTTCCAACATCACAAACGTTGAATAGGGGTCCGAAATAGTATGTTCTTGAAAATTCAAAAGAACATTACGCATTATTTATGTATTCAATCTGAATGATGATAACATCATAAGTGGAAATTAAAGCACAACATAATCGATGTTACACCTTAATATGAAAATATTAAACGTTGTATCTTAATCACGAGAAACATAATGTAGGGGTCCATCTGTGTGTGATTTTTCGAATTTCACAAACATTTTAGATAAGAATAAGAATGGAAGGATGCCTTAATTAATGACATTGAAATTAATTGAACCATTTATGCGCTGAATCCTTTTATCGTCACTTCTGACTATATTTATCTTTATTAAATCTGCACTCAAGGGATTATTACTTTTCCTAATAAAATAATCACAATTATGCAATCTTTTTTATTCGAAATCTTATCCTTTGATGTAAATGTAGGTAATTTCGCATATATTGACATCCTCTCAATGAGTAATTAAAGATTATTCTGAAAAGCAAAAGCCTTGAATCATCAAGTCTTGATAATATTTATATGTGCATGGATACTGATCACCAGTCTCTCATCTACCAAGAAGAGTAGTTCTGACATGAATCAACCGTCCACAATGGGACAAGCGGTCAAAAAGTGCTGCTTTTCTGTCTAACGAATCATTAAAAATGTAAGTGTCTGCAGCACTGATGCATTCAGTCAGTTTCATCAACAGTTGTTCCATGTACATTTGAACAAACTTAAAATAAACTTATGGGGTACTAAAGTCTTCTGTAAGGGTAATATTAATGCTATATCAAAAGGATATATTGTGTTAGAGGCAATATCTATCCCATCCAAATCGTGACACATGACACATGACATAGCAATGTAGGTATACACACAGGTATGTCCCAAGTAAATAAATATTTTACCGGGAATACTACATTTAATACATTGGCAAACACATCATGAAAGTAATGAAACCAACAAAGATGTAATGATGATAAGAACATAAGGAATGGTCCATATCAAAATCAGTCAGTTTATCTTTATCTTATACGGATAGCTTAGATAGGACTAGTCAACCAAAGTATGTCCCTTTCCATATCTTTAAAACTAATTTCATGGAACAAATAAAACAAAACAAAAGTTCTAATATCACTACGGATTTTTACGTTATAATTTCATAACAATGAAACTTAACAGTTTGTTTCAACGAGGGTGCTACTCATAATTGTTTTTGGTTTGTTTTGGTAATGGTTTAATGTTATGTCAGTCATCCATCAATTGATCTATTGATATTCTTCCAAATTTGATTTGAGAGAATCACAAATCGTGTTGTTGTCAAACTGAGACACAACCTAAGGACGTCACCAATTAGAAATGATTTGCAGCTAGGATTGTGCAGAACCTTAGCTTAATGCTCCGGTTTAAACAAAAATATAAAATGTATCTAAATGGTCAGAAAGAGAGATCTTTCAAAACAGCAACTTAAACACATATAATACTTTTTATCAAGCAACAGTTTAGATAAAACGACAAGAAAGTGAAATTGAGTAGTCTAATAAATTATCAACATTATACCACATCTCCAGAACAATCACCAGACAATAATTATTACAGCAATAAATACAATTATTTATGCTTAGTTTAATTGTCACAGCAGTCGCTCTTGCTTGGAGTAATGAGAGACTATGGCTATTAAATGTAGACACATATATATGTTTCAACGATTAAAGTTACGATGTTTACAACTATAACTTAAAGTCAGATTGACCTAAGAAGTTAATTTATGTGCAAATATATTTCATGTGAAAAGCAGTAACACATATTGAAAACAGAGCTTACCATGGAGGTCAAATTAATTTAATACAAAATTTTATCATATAAGAATTTAAAGGTTCTAGTATGGTGACTCATGGGGTTAACCATAGCTGCGGGAACTTTTATTGACACTCCAACGTCTTTAAGACCATCTGTTGCCAGGATGAGTTCAGACCTCTGCTGCTGGTACTCTAGGCATGTCAGGATAAAGTGATCATCTTCACATTTAAACTGCATTGGTTATAAACACTTCCACTGGGGTGTGGCTATATCTCCTCCTCTCAATCTAAAGCTGAGTTTTAGCTCAGTTAATAGTTTTAAATGTTAATTCTTCTTAATTATTTATAAGTAGTCTTTCAGTCTGATTAGAAATCGACCTAGTACCGAGGAATAACAATTGCAAAATAATGTATCTAATTCAACTAACAGGTTCTGCAGAGTGCTCTCTACAAGGTCTGAGAATGCCCCGTGTAGGCGCGTGTTCTGCATCAGTTTAGTGCAGACAAAACAAAGTCACAACGAAAGCTTTTGTTATACGTTCTGTGATTAGCTACCTGAATAGCATCAGATCATTCTAGCCTGCGGTCTGTTGTCAGAAAGAAAGCTCCGAACAATATGAGTTCGTTTCCCGGTAGATGCACGATTTTGCAACTTGTATTCCTCGGAAAATAATCCATTTTAAGCAAATTGTTTAGTCTTGACAAGTCTTTAATTTGTCCAAACAGACGTAGTTTCCGTCTTTTGTTTAGACGAGAGTTTCTGGCAGTATATACTTTTTAAAGATTCCATGAATTGTTGTGTAGAAATATAGAGAGTTTTTTCATTTTCAAAGTCAACACAAAGATGAGAGAAAGGCAACCAACTGACAGCATATATAAGTCTAAACTGACACAAAAATATGACATGTTGCTAAAACGGTGCGGTGTTTTCTCAGTTTTCCCATGCGTCTCAAACAGCAACATGTTTAATATGATCATCTTGGTTTACTTTGAATTGGGAATAGCGTCAAGTTGCTATTGTAGGCTTTGTTAGATTAACTAACAGATAACGGGTTGTGCTTTATTTGACATAAATACCAATATGTTGCTACTTGTATATTAAGCATAAAAACAAATTAAAAATCAGTCTGCCTATTCATAGTATTAGACACTCATTTCAGTATATTGTAACGGTGAAACTACTTCTTGAATATCCATCTATTTGAGGATACTCCACATTTATGACTACCTAATCCCCTAGATGATCGCACGATATTGCAATTATTGTAGATAAGGGATTCATACCATATCACATTAAGGCACACCCACACTTAGTGGACTTTAAATGTTGAAAAGCTGAAACTATATGTTTATTCAAATTAAATGATAGTTATATTGAATTTATGACAAATCTGAAGGTTATCTAGGTATGTTATAGATTTGAAAGACTGAAATAGAAATGTTCAAACCAGTGTTATTTCTGTATAAATCTTCCTTTTCACTCATGTCGTCTTTTAAATATTTGGTCAGCTACATGTAGTCCTTTATGTTCTGATAGGCCCCAATAACACCCCTAGAAGTGTTCATCAGAAGAATGTGTTAACAGATATCCTACTTGGAATTGATATTAGACAATGAAACAGCTTACTTGCAATTGATTGGCCATATGAATCTATGCAATCACCTCTGGTTAATCGTCAAACAATCCTATTTGCCATTGAAGGTTCACCACTTTTCCATGGTTTCACAGTTTCAGCCAATCATATGATCTCTTGCCCATTGACATGTTTTCATCACCTCATATCAATTGTTTTCATTGGTCAAATTTGATTCTTAACAAGACTCACATTATTAGCGATCAATAAGCAGGTTCATGATGAAAAAACACTGGTGATATGTGTATATGGGTATCTAAACAACCCTGGATGATCATGAATGTGTATTTCTTTATTACATTGTTTGTGTGTAACATTGAAATAATCATGGGGGTATACAGCTGCTGAACAAAAGTTTGTTACATTGCTATGTTTACATGACGTTTGAGACTTAATACACAAATAACAAGTTTATAAATGGTTGTATTGTAGCACTATTTGGTATCAAAAGAAAGTACATCCACTCAGAAATATTAATATATTTTGTTTTTCTCAGTACCTGTATTGGTTTAGACATGAATTCCTGGAAACTGCGACAGGTATCTTTTTAGACAAAATATCAATATTTATTTACCAATTTTCAAAGCTCCTGGCTTGGAGTAGGCAACCCCTTAGCAGTTGCGTTACCAATAATGTCCCAGAGAGTCCAAATAGGGTTAATGTGTTGGAAATGCCAAGGATATTCAATTATGGTATGTTCAGAACAGTTCAAAATGAACGACCACTCTTAGAAAATTGAGCAATGGATTTTATTTTGCAGAAATCTGATTTTGTAATCAGAAATACAAGACATTCTTATTATGTTTTAAGTCGTTAATGATCCAATTCTGATATTTCTTGGAATTACAGAATACCAACCACCGGTTAAGATTCCAGCAGCAATCTTCTGACAATATCCCCCAAAATGGACTTGGGGGTTGGTGTTTTTACAGTCACCTCTGGGCAATAACTTCTGTATCTCTTACTTTGAAAACATCTTACTTACACCTTACGAAAATTACTAAAACATGTGAAAATAGATTTGTCAGCGAAAGGAACATTGTTCCAATTTGGCCCTCAGTAAAATCCGTCAATCAAAATGAGTTTTCTGCACGAGGACCTAGCATTTAAACATAAAATTGTTCAACATGCCCGGAGATAGTCATGTGGCTGATCCACAAATCAACCCTTTTCTGCACAATACCCCTCAGAATGTTAAGAGTCGAGACTCTGTTCTCATACACTGATTTCGTGTCATTCTCACTTCTCCATTAATTGTGTTTTGTTGTCTGCAAGATATTCCTGCCGGTATAACAAGTTCTGTAGCATGAATTTTTAAAATCAACTTCTTCACACCATGATTTTTTACCCTGCTCATGTATATTTCGGTCATTACTTTTGAACTGGTGGCAATCCAGGTTATTTTACTGAAAGTCGAATTTCGTCACTTTAACATAGTAACTACCTGACATATTTATATTACCAGTTGTCTGAGACAATTGTGCCAATGAAAGCAGATACATTTTTCATTTGCAATATAAATTATTAGAGATAACGGGCAACAAGTTTTGAAACATTTTTCAGAACCTGTGCAATTTTTTAAAACTTCGCATTGGATTAAATAACGTACATACATTATTAAAAAGCAATTTATGTGTTGAAGAAATATGCAATATTTATGTTTCAAAACATTTTAAAGTTGATATGCAAAACAAGAATGAACTCACCGCGACGACCTGATGATATCTGCAGTATTCATATTTGCAACTTATGCACTAATTTCAGTGCAACCAGAATCTTATTATAACTTAATATAATCCATAATATCAACAATTACTGACTTCATTAGCATTTACAATGATTTGACTACCTTATTATGAGAAGAAAACACTACGTTTATACGTTTTGTGGAAAATAATGAAACAAATGTTACGAGTGTTGTGAATGTAACAAACTTTTGTTCAGCAGCTGTAGTGTAATTTTACATATTCAGCAAATAAATAAACTGTGCAAATTTTCTAAAGGAAATTGAAAATTGTAGGTTGTCAAAGTGTTTGACTATCACTTTGAAGACTGCATGTTGAATTTTATGTGATGTTTTGGATATTTCAAACATGTTTGGCTTTGACATCAATCG
Source organism: Gibbula magus (assembly GCA_936450465.1). NCBI lineage: Eukaryota > Metazoa > Mollusca > Gastropoda > Trochida > Trochidae > Gibbula > Gibbula magus. The sequence goes on along the minus strand of OW388290.1, from coordinate 30,083,743 downwards.
CATGGTGTCATGTAATTCCGTCTTCAACTATATTGAGGATCTTGAATGATAATTAAGTGTTCTTTTAAAAAGGAAAACAAGCCTCTTTTATCCTTTACTTCCAAATATCATAAAATATCGATTTGCAGACGTCAGTTTTATATCAACAACATGCACTCTCATATCAGATTTCAAAGTTGGGAATGTCAATTGGAAATTGGTATATAATTCAAATATATTGCTACAGTCTGCTTCTATACAATTCAAGTACTCACAGTACTCTCAAACTCCGATCATTCCTAAAATTTGAACCAGGTGAGAACTTGAGCACAACCTAAATCCTATGCTTAATTCTATTTAACGATTTTTATCAAGAGTAAAACATTGTTTAAGAGGAATTTTGTCTATTATCAATTTTGATAGCTGCAGTTTTATTCATCCATGCAAGATATTTTATTATCGTTTTCTGATATGTTTGAATGTCAGTTAGGTGTCATTTGAATTGTGACATCAGTTAGAACTGCCATGTTGAAATTGTGTTACACAACAGGACAAGTCTTTGCTCAGTATGATCCCTTCACATTTTTCTGAAATGTCAATTTTAAAATGAAGGTGAGTTTGAGAAAATATAGGTATCTCCAACATGTTTTGTTGCCTCCAATAGATAATGTTTAAACAATTACAAATGACGAATTCATGATATAATAAATGTATATTTCATAAATATAAATTATTTAGCTGTTTGCCATGGTTTAAAAGGGTCCTTAAAATAAGAATTGCTAAAAAACGAAAACAACATATTCCATAAACTGTTTGTAAAACTTGATTCTAAAACTGCAATATTTAGTATTTGTAAATTTATCTTAAAGATATTGTTCCATATTAACCATACAAATCACTTATGTATTCGATGGCCCAAACTTCCATTCAGTATCAATATTAACATGTTGTAATTTCCGTAATTGTGTCTCTTAATCAATGTGGGATAGTATTGACTTACAAGACAACACTCACAATGATGAGTATCTAAATAAACGCCCACCCATATTACTCACACTTCAATAGCTGTTTGATGATGAAATTTGGACATAAACTCTATTTTGATGTTTGTCATTTCTTTAACTACTATCGTGGTAATATACTTAACACGCTGCCCATTATAAGCCGTTCTACATAACATGTGCAGTCATCGAAGTTGTCGAAAGTAAGTCAAGCTCATGTACATCCAGCTTTGCTAATGACCCCTGGCTAGGTCCTTTCGAGTTGAATATCCATTGCATGCTGAATAAGTTCAGTTTGTATCAAGTATGCACTTTGTACGAGTGATTAACTAGGCAACACTAAAGGTACTTAACACTTAACGAGTCTGTGTTAATTTAGCATCCAAAATCGTAAACATAAAGTATCCATCGTTATGACTGCAATCATCATGTTAAGTCTTCTCATCCCATATATTTGCACCTCTGTCGTCACAATGAACCCATCTGTACTGAACAATCTGTCTACCACCAGTAACCATCAGTAATAATTGGCGAATTTGTTTTCCTCATGTTTAATCGATGTGCTCTGTCTATGTATATGTCGTTCACATTTTCAATGTCGAGAGTGTCAGATAGAAATTCACGCACTTTTTGTTCGGAGATTTCCCAAGTCTCGTTGACTGTACCTGGAATTCCGTGAATTATCAAATTATTCCATCTACTTCGGCACTCAAAATCATCTAGACGTTCTCTCATTAGTGACAGTTCTGATTTGAGACATTGATTTTCAGCTTTCAACCCCTCGAACTTCTCGTGCACTTTGGCCGCCAAATTGTCAAGCTTGGTGTTCAAACTTTTAATTCTTTAAGAATATTCAGTTCAGCTGTAATTGGGTACCTGGTAAGGATTGGCAAGTGACATTAACTTGGTGTGCGTCATGGCTGCATGAGTTGTGTGATCCTTAGGGATGATGGGTCATGAACAGTGACATCCAATAATCGGGTAAAATACGAAGTGCCTTTGAGCAGTCCAAGAGAGCTCTAGAGATGGATATCGGTGTTGTACAAATGTTCATATAAATGAACGACTGATTGAATTATAACTACTGTTCAAATTAAACATGATTTCTGTATGTCAAATTAATGTTGAAATGGCTTAATTTTATTACGATTCGAAATATTATTAGTTCCCTACCGTAGTACGAAATCCATTGTATGCCATTTACCCTCAATTCAGTTGTTGGTCAAGCTCAAAGTCGAATACAGTATTATTAGTGTAGAAGGGACAAACAAATTTTCAGAAATAAAGTATTCTCAAGCCTTTGATAAGTAAATCAGATATGTACAAATACATTTTCTTTATAAGTTTCCTACATTGGTACTATAATCAATATAAGCTTTAAGCTCAAAACAGGTTTAATACAGTAATCGGAAAGTACATGTTCAAAAGAAAAATCCTCTTCGCAACGACCACAGTTGATTAAACATTGGCTGGTCAGATAGCAACGTAGATAAGTAGAAAGCGTGCAATAATGTCTTCAATATCAATCTATTAGAAAATCCGCCGCGTCAGTGAGAGAAAAAAACTCCTTAGTCATAGTCGACCAGCCTTAACTTATCAACATAAAGGAGTGATCACATAATATAAATAAAACGATAATTGGTTATATATTCGCATTGTGTCCATTTATCACGCTCATCCTGACCACGTGATAAATGGCACTGACTAGGCACTTCATTAACAATCAGGTTATGTTCACATTGTATTATTTTAGAGAAATAATGATTATTCATCTCACCAAATCTGACACCAATTGAAAGTTTGTGGGCTACATTATAAACTGCCAGGCGACAGAAAGTACTCACCTCAGTTGATTTTATCATAATTTTATGTATGATTTTCAATTGCCAATATCTTAAGTTTTCGAAGTCTTAATCTAAACCTGAAAAGTATATAAGTGTTTAGTCAGCAGTCAAAGAATACTTCTTTATGGGTTTTTTTTTATAATTTTGAAAAAAGTTTTGATGATGGACAACTATTCATCGACATATAAGACATACTTTATGTGAAAATTAATAAAGGTGCCCGATTCTGCACACATTTACAAAATTTTAAACATTGTAGGGGTCATGTTGGTGTAAATGATTCAAACATGATTGATATGTCATTTTAAAGCGAACATATATTATATTAAGCACACTATGTTTCAAGAATGGATCAATAATGGTTTACATATGGCAGTCCATTGGATATTGTTTTTAATCGTCATTTCACAGGTGTTTAATTAAATAAGCAACTGACATAATTTATCTTTTATGTTGAACCATGTCATCAAAAAATGATAGTTAAGCTTCCAACATCACAAACGTTGAATAGGGGTCCGAAATAAGCACTTTTTAGTATGTTCTTGAAAATTCAAAAGAACATTACGCATTATTTATGTATTCAATCTGAATGATGATAACATCATAAGTGGAAATTAAAACACAACATAATCTATGTTACACCTTAATATGAAAATATTAAACATTTTATATTAATCACGAGAAACATAATGTAGGGGTCCATCTGTGTGTGATTTTTCGAATTTCACTTAAGAGACATGGACAAACATTTTAGATAAGAATAAGAATGGAAGGATGCCTTCATTAATGACATTGAAATTAATTGAACCAATTATGCGCTGAATCCTGTTATCGTCACTTCTGACTAGATTTATCTTTATTAAATCTGCACTCAAAGAATTATTACTTTTCCTAATAAAATAATCACATGTATGCAATCTATTTTATTTGAAATCTTATCCTTTGATGTAAATGTAGGTAATTTCGCATATATTGACATCCTCTCAATGAGTTATTGAGGATTCTTCTAAAGAGTAAAAACTTTGATCCATCAAGTCTTGATAATATTTATATGTGCATGGATACTGATCACCAGTCTCTCATCTACCAAGAAGAGTAGTTCTGATTATTTGTCACATGAATCAACCGTCCACAGTGGGAGGAAAGTACAGAACAATGGAAGAAATAAAGGATGTAACAAGGATGAGACATATCGCCAGTAAGTGCTGGGTATATGTCTAACGAAAATGTCAAGTTTTTTTATTTGATGCTACATGAATCGATGATTTGATATGACAGAAGAAATAATGTCCAATGAAGAGGAGAATGACATATATCGTCCAAGTTGGACATAAGCTGTTGGATAACTCTCGGATATCTAAGCTTCAACTTTCAGGGAGGTCATGATTTACTATTCTGTCCACATTGCCAATGCGCATCTTTTAAAAGAAGTTGCAAGTCTCTAGATGCCTTTTGAAAATTTGTCCCATGTTAAAAATCGAAGTTTAGATTCGAACTGGACCTTTAATGTCTTTGCTGATTGGACCCAAAATAGGATATTTTTTCGATTCAAGGGCAAGGGTTACTAGCCTGCACAATTTGGTGGCATTTGATTCATTTGTTTGCGCAAAAAAGATGGTCAAAGTATTTTGAAATAATAATAATAAAACACGCCAATCTCAATAAGGATTCAGCCAAATGGCTGAATCCTTAATGACAAACTTGTAACTATGATAAGAATAAGAGAAGGAATGTTCATTATGGGAAAGAACTGGTTTCCTTAATCTGAAAGTTTCAGCAACTCGGATAGGACTAGTCAAAAGAGTTATGTCTCTTTCAAAAAGCTATTTAACCATTTCATATCTCTGAAATGCATTTTATGGAACAATTAAAACAGGCTGCTGAATCATTATTCTGAGAGGATTTGTATCATCAACAGTCAATGTAATCAGTAAATGAAGTTGGTGTCAGTTGATCATCAATAAATATCCTTGTTGTTTCAGTGAATGAGTCCTATATCAGGTGGCGGATAATACGTTCATACACATGTCAAGCTGATATAATACAGTGAAATAAATTTGTATTTTAGCGTTTCAAATTTTAATTCGAAGGAACATAAAATGCAACAGCTTATTTGCGTTCCATTTGATTACGGTTTAGTTACATTTGATTAAACAATATTACATGATTATATTACTGCAATTCCAGCATTAATGAGTACAGATGACTAGTGATGACATGGCTACTGTCACATTCACTTCTGTACAGTACAACCATTGATCACATAAGTCCAGATATACATAATAAAAACTAAGAATTGACTACACGAGAACGGATTTAGTTATGAAACAATAAAACTAAATATTTTTTAAAACTAGAGGACTCCTAATATCTGTTTTAACAACATACATACTTTTTAAAGGCTGTGTCAGGTATGCATCAATTGATCTATTGCAAGTGGGTCCATTTCTTCCCAAATGCAGTTGATATGTTGTAATAACAAATCGTGTTGTCGTCAACCTGAGACGCAACTATGAAGGTCGTCTATTTGTCATGAAATGCATTTGGTATTGTAGAATGATTTCGGTGTATCCTTGATTCTGATTGGTTGATTTGCCTATGTTGAATGACAATGAATACCCGCACATTACTCAGGGCTAATCACCGCGAAGTTATACATCATGTTCACAAGATTCGGCCCGACTGAAAATATAATGTTTCTATGTCTCTTAATATGTGTGCCTTACTCAGCTTTGACAGGTGTCACTGTCATTTTCTAACTTATGTAGACCCGTATAGGTCACAAATAACTCTCAATATGAACTTGTTTAAAATAACGAAAATGTTTTCAACTAGTTAAATGTGTTCAAGTTCATTTTCTTCGCTAGTACCAAAGCTCTAGAAACCTGAAATGTTGTGTACAGACTCCTACGCGAAATTGTAGATTTGGTGACCCTGTGACTCTAAATAGGGGTCGCAAGGGTCAGGACCTTAAAAGCATATGTTCATCTTCTCCAGCACAAAGGGTATTGTCAAGTGTAGGTGACCCTGTGGACCTTATTAAATAGGGGTCACTACCTAAAAATACTATTTCATCTTCGTCGCTAGTACCAAAAGGTGTAGAAAGCAGTGATGTTGTGCACAGAATCAGAGGCACGGCAACTTTGTTTGCAGTAGAGAACTGTTCTACACGCAGTAAGGTTTGGGTGCAATGCTACACTGAATTTCAGCGTAGTACCACCAATGGTTCGCTAGTTCCAGCCGATGCTCGCAGGTTTCACCGCAGTGCATAGCCACATGGCGTTGCGAGCTTTCTCCCTGCCATAATACTAGCAGCCGCGATATATGTGAAATACTCTTGAAAGCGGCGTTAAACCCCAACTCACCTCACCTCACCTTGTAGATTCGGTGACCCTGTGACCCAACATATTGGCCGCAGGGTTCATGACCTAAAGACCTATTTGTATCTTCTTCTCCATTACATAAAGTACTTAAAATTGTTATGCCTATGATAAATACGTCAGGACAATTTACCTATTTAGTTTATTATTTTAAGTTTGATGATATACGGAGTCAATGGCTCTATTAGTGTATAGTATATATTAGGGGATTGATCATCGTTGCATGTTGTTTCGTCCATTGTTGTTGACAATACACACTCCTGTGCAGAATTGATACTTACATGTGGTCAATGTGTTTGACTATCAATTAGAAGACTGCATATTGTATAAATAAATTATGTGATTCTTTGATGATCATATCCGGATGTTTCAAACATGTTAGAATTTGACATCACTTGCTTGTTGGAATGTAATTCTGTCTTCAACTAAGTTGAAGATCTTCATTAGTAAGTGACATTTAAAAAGGGAAAAAAAATCTCTTTTATCTTTTCCTTTAAAGGATCGTGAAATGTCGATTTGAAAGGGTGAGACTTATATCAAAAGCAATGTGCCAAAAACACTCTAATATCATATTTCAAAGCCGCGAATGTCACTTGCAAATTAGTACATAATTCAAAGATAGTACTACATACTGCTGGCACTCACTTCCTGCACTCACACTGATCTCCATGGTACATTCATGCTTTACACTCAAATTCCTTTATGTGGAAGCAGCTGAGAACATGAACATCAAATGAGCACAACCTAAATCCTATGCTAAATCCGATGTTACGACCATTGTAAGATATAAAACATGGTTTCCGAGCTAGCTTAACCCTGGATTGTGTCTACCAGAACGGATTCAGATGTGTATACACCAGGATTTAATGGTTGCTTATTCATGCAATTCTTTTTCTAGAAACATCTCCCTACCCTGCCTGTATCAGTTGATTCTAAAAAATGTAAATTTAGTGTTTGTGTGGTAATATTATCTTAATGATATTTGACTGATAAATAGAGGTATTTTGCTACAACCGTGTTCCTTATTTTATACAAATCCTTATGTAGTATTGTGCTCAAATTGTCATACAGCATCAATATTAAAGCTTGAAATCTCCGTAAATGTGTCACTTAATTCATGTACGCATAATATTGACCTACGACATAACCCTTACAAAGGTGAGTACCTATATAAACACTCGTCGATTTTACTCACAATGTAAGAGCCGTTTAATGATGCAATTTGGACATAAGTAGACTTTATTTTAATTTTAATAATTTCTTTAATCTGTATGTCCAAAGTATCATTTTATGTTATGGTCAAGCCATCTATTGTACATCCGTTGTACACGAAAGGAAATAAACTTATGACCTCGGTCATGTTCATACATCTGTGATTATGACCCAAACGGGTAAGTCCTCCTTGAATGATAAATAAGTTCATTAAGTGAGTCTACATTCAAAAGTGTTTATTAGTATGTACACTCAACCACAAAATAAACGTCAACATACAAAGCACAAGCTTAAAATAATTCAATCCACGGGTGATAAACACGACTGAAACAGAGATACATCATGTTTGTAGGAGTCAACTAAACTGAAATTAGAATTTCAAAACATTATCTGTTCATATGTCTGACAAACATATACGGTTTTGAGTCCTTTTATGCGGTCCTACTCTAAAGATGCGCCAGAAGTTGTTTTTGTCGACGTCTTTTATCAATTAAATTTCTACATTTTTATTATTTAAATTCCCAAACATTCTGGCAACAAACTTGCGAAATTGCGGGTACGTTTTACAAATCATGTCCATATATAAAGCATTTAAAAATCGACCTTCTACTGCAGCAGTGTTTTGTTTCTTTTATACTGTTGAAAATGTGGTGACGTTCATGTTGCGGTTGAGTGTAATGCAAAAGCTTGGTAGGAGTGATGTCGACGTGTAACAAATGTAATAGGGCACTTTGAAACTTAACACTTACATACCACATTGAACAAAGATATATACATGTATGTTAAACAACACATAGTTTTGTATAAACTGTCTGTGTTAATTTAGCATCTTCATCAAATTTAGATTTGTAAAACGCCTCTTTGTTCAGACTGCAAAAATCATTCCTTTATCATGAAATAAATGAATGTTTTATTTAGTTTTCTATTTAAATAACGCTTTCGGTACCCATTGTACATCTGTCGTCACAATGAACCCATCTGTACTGAACAATCTACTAATCTGTCTGCCATCAGTAACAACCAGAGTGAGATTAAGCCAGAAAGAGATTCTATTCCCTGTTTAATTAATTGGAAATCAAAGCTCCGACATCCTGGTACAAACTTGGCTTCTAAATAAGTTTTATCATAATAAGGCATAATAAGGATATGTATCACGTTGCTGAGGCCGAGTCGTCAAAGCCTTGATACTCTCCATTCTGCATACATCCTCAGTTGTTGGTCTAGCTCAAAGTCAAATACAGTAATATCAGTGTACAAAGGACAAATCCTCTTCAGTAAATCGAATATTCGCATGCCTCTGATTAGAAATCCAATATGTGCAAATACATGCTCTTTATTAGTTTCCTACAATGGTACGACCGACATTGTATGTGTTATGCTCTCTAACAGTATTATCAGTGTAAAAGAGTCAAATCCGCTCCAGTAATGCAGGTCGGTTTTTAAACCAAAGACGGATCAGAAAGCCATTTACGTTGAAACACTAAATGGTGTTCTCAATATCAATCTACTACAAGATCCGATGCGTCAATGAGGGAAAAACTCCTTTGATCATATTCGACCAGCCAAACCGTACCCTAATAAAGTAATGGTCACATAATAGAAATAAGACAATAATGGGATATAATCCTATTGTGTTATGTAAACGCTGGCTATGTTTGAAAGTGATTAATGACACTATGTTGAAACGTTCATTAACAATCAAACTTTGTTCATATTTTTCTGTAAAGATGAATATTCATCACCCGAATTCTGATAACTCCTCCTTTTTGGGATACATACATCTCAGATGTGTGTATGGAATATAATGAAATTTCGATGTACATGCATGCTAATCACACGTCATCGACTCTACATATTATAAACATTGTATTTAGTACGCATATTTCTTATTGCAAAATGCAATTTAATAAATGTATTACTTTAAATACTTGCACTTAAATTTAGTTAAATAATGATGTAAATATATTCAGCATTAAGTGTGACAAAGCAAAAGAAATTCATAATCATATCTTCATACTTATTATGACTACAAGAATGTTCTGGAACCAGAGCTTACTTTTCGAAAGTTATTCCTTATTGAGATCTTGTATGCACTATGTGTAAAAACTTCATATGCATGAGTCATAAACTTAATATAGAGCAATAACGGTACGATACTGGTCTTTTGAAGTGTATAAAATGAAAATATGACGTTGACCAAAATGAAGACCATATTGTGAAGAATGTAGAAAATCCTTCAAGTTGTTAAAAACATTGTTTTATTACCAAAATATGTAACGCTTAAAACATATATTTTAGTTTTCCTTGTTAATAATCACTTTACTGTCCATGCACTGAAATTCGTATATATAAATGTTATCTCATTCGGTAGCAAAGAAAGATCATATTTCTAGAAAGCTTCCTGAATGCTGGAACAAACGAAACATACGAGGTGTGTTTGATATCGTATATAATGATAGGTAAGAAAGGTATTAAGCAGAGGAAATTGAGTTACTAATTTCCCCGGTTATCAAAGTGTCTCATTCACTAACCTAAAGGTTTTATGGCCAGTATTCTTATTACAATCGATGCGATGGTTCGGTGTTGATGCTAACGCTGTTTTGATGCAAATGATTCATCTCAAAGAAGCTACTCTGAAGTGAATATTAGAGATTATACTATACTATACTATACTATACTATACTATACTATACTATACTATACAATACCACTTTTCATAGAGACTGAATTGAATTCAAATTGATAAAGATTGCAAGCATAGGCAAAGCGTTTGCGTACAATACCTACATACGTACATACAATCCTGATAAAACTGAAGCATATTTTAAAACATTAATTGATTGCACTGTCTATAACAATATAAGCGGTCTGTTTTGTTGCATTTCTTTTATGCGACTGTCACCTCTTGGCAAACTTGAAACACTGAACAAATGCTTCATCTCATTTTAAGCGTATCTAGAATATTGTCACTGGTATCACGACTCTCACTCCAAGATATCATCACATCACCCCTGTTCAGACCTCAACTCATTACCAATACAATGCAATATACACACTCTGTACCTACAATCAGTGCAGGATAAACAAAGATCCAAGCTATCTCTCAGAACTATTTATGCTCTTTCGCCTACCAGATGAAGTACAATTACCCGATGTAATGAGTTACCTCTCATTACCAGTCATCGCCAGTGCTCCCACAGGAGTTTAATTGTCTGTCTAACATGAGGGCAAACACATCTTTTTAAAATACAAAACACAATATCTCAAGAGTTGAAAAAAAAGTTCTACAACATCAGGGAAGATTTTGCCTGCTTCTTTCATTTGTCTCAAAAGATCACAACCGATAAAAGTATGAATTGTCAGAGACAATCTTCTACGATCCAAAGGTATTTGCTGGTATGAAGCTGTGATTGTTTCCAGTACTATGTACTAGTCAGAGAGCAATGAGGCTGTTTTGACTGAACAAGGATACAGCCTATAGAACAGTGTCTGCGTCCATAGTGAGCAGCAATATGCTTTGGTATCATCGATTATCACTGGATTGCATGAAGCAGAAACCTGCAATCAAATTCTTCACGAGTGCAAGATGTTTGGCAACGTATGACCTTCTAGGAGATATCATTATCAGCAATCTCAACGTACCTAAAGTAGAGATACAGTATGATGACCATTGCACCTCAGTAATTGCTACTGATTGATCAGTAAGAAATGCAAAACCGTGGTTTATTGGTGTTTGCATACACATAAACTCCTGAGAGAGCTTTCTTGTAAGTCGTTATTTACATATTTTCATATAAATCAAGTTCATCAGACACAGTGTTTCAAGGAGAGCAGTATACCAAACAGGACTGACCTGTTGAAATTTGTTTGTAGTATGTCAAACAGAGGATGTCATTGTGGATGCTCTTTTTCTAACCTTTTTTCGATGTACCATGTGTTATCTCTGTAAATATGAGCGATATGATTACTTCAGCTGATATGAAATGTATACTGTATACAGAAAAAAACCCAAAAGAATGAAAAAAAATGAACGAATAATATTATTTGGAGAATAAAATGATTAACTTAAAGTGATTGTGGCATCTTAGCACTGTCCAGTTCACTGTGTGTAATTTCAAATATTGCGTAGTGGTATACTACTGTGTATTATTTATGTGTCTTATAAATTACTGAACAGAACGATGTAGTGCCAGTTCACAACACAGTTATCATATAAGTTTATTCCTTTATTAGTCAATTCCTGCAAAATAATGAACAGACAATTATCTTCAAAACAAGCTAGAATAATAATATAATTGGGTTATTGAATCATTAGATTTGATATGCGTAAATATGGCAAAATAGATAAATACATGTTGACTGTGTCGGTCATCTTGGAAGGGAATTAATGTAACCCCCGGGAGTATTTTTATTTTAAGACCATAGGCTAAGAATACCAACCTAAATAAAAGAAGATTAGGGAAAACAATTCAATTCTAGCTTATCGAAGGATGCCCTTCAGTGACAAATTGGCCGCGATTTCGGATAATGTTTGCTATTGTCAACAACAGGATTACCAATAAATTACCAGTCATGGTATTTCTAGTCTAAACAAGCCAGATTCACAATCAAATTGGATCATATAAACACGTAGAAACTTACAAAAAGATAAATCAACTTCGGTCACAAAATTGGCCACCATTTTGTTTTTTTTCGGCTTCTATGGATCATGTGTACCAACGTCAACAGAGCATTTATCAATACAATATCAATCCTTGTATTTCTGGGGTTCTAAGCAAGGATAATAACAATAAAATAGCATCAAAGTTTCATTACATATCCAAACACACGTAAAAGCAGATACGTTTTAACAGTGGCGGCCATTTTGAATTTGGCGGCCATCTTGGATCGAAATTGACTTGGCCCTCAGACCAAATTTAATCAAAATACCATAAGCTATCTTTGTGCAAAGTTTGGTACTTTTCACCCAAAGTGCACAATTGACCTGATTTTCTGCACCATTCTGCCTGACTACATTAACACATATTGAAAACAGAGCTTACCATGGAGGTCAAATTAATTTATTACAAAATTATATCATATAAGAATTTAAAGGTTCTAGTATGGTGACTCATGGGGTTAACCATAGCTGCTGGAACTTTTATTGACACCCCAACGTCTTTTAGACCATCTGTTGCCATGATGAGTTCAGACCTCTGCTGCTGGTACTTTGGGCATGTCAGGATAAAGTGCTCATCTTCACATTTAAACTGCATTGGTTACAAACACTTCCACTGGGGTGTGGCTATATCTCCTTCTCTCAATCTCAAGCTGATGAGACTAAGTTTTAGCTCAGTAAATAGTTTTAAATGTTAATTCCTCTTAATTATTGATAAGTAGTCTTTCAGTCTGATTACATGTACATATCAACCTAGTACCGAGGAATAACAATTTCAAAATAATGTATCTAATTCAACTAACAGGTTCTGCAGAGTGCTCTCTACAAGGTCTGAGAATGCCCCGTATACGTGTTCTGCATCAGTTTAATGCAGACAAAACACAGTCACAAAGAAAGCTTTTGTTAGACGTTCTGTGATTGGCTACCTGAATAGCATCAGATCATGCTAGCCTGCGGTCTGTTATCAGAAAGAAAGGTCCGAACAATATGAGTGCATTTCCCGGTAGATGCACGATTTTGCAACTTGTATTCCTCGGAAAATAATCCATTTTAAGCAAACTGTGTAGTCTTTACGAGTCTTTAATTTGTCCAAACAGACGTAGTGTCCGTCTTTTGTTTAGACGAGAGTTCCTGACGGTATATACTTTTTAAAGATTCCATGAAATGTTGTGTAGAAATATAGAGAGTTTTTTCATTTTCAAAGTCAACACAAAGATGAGAGAAAGGCAACCTACTGACAGCATATATAAGTCTAAACTGACACAAAAATATGACATGGTGCTAAAACGGTGCGGTGTTTTCTCAGTTTTCCCATGCGTCTCAAACAGCAACATGTTTAATATGATCAGCTTGGTTTACTTTGAATTGGGAATAGCGTCAAGTTGCTATTGTAGGCTTTGTTAGATTAACTAACAGATAACGGGTTGTGCTTTATTTGACATAAATACCAATATGTTGCTACTTGTATATTAAGCATAAAAACAAATTAAAACTCAGTCTGCTTATTCATAGTATCAGACACTCACTTCAGTATATTGTAACGGTGAAACTACTTCTTGAATATCCATCTATTTGAGGATACTCCACATTTATGACTACCTAATCCCCTAGATGATCGCACGATATTGCAATTATTGTAGATAAGGGATTCATACCATATCACATTAAGGCACACCCACACTTAGTGGACTTTAAATGTTGAAAAGCTGAAACTATATGTTTATTCAAATTATATGATAGTTATATTGAATTTATGACAAATATGAAGGTTATCTAGGTATGTTATAGATTTCAATGACTGAATTAGAAATGTTCAAACCAGTGTTATTTCTGTATAACTCTTCCTTTTCACTCATGTCGTAGTTTAAATATTTGGTCAGCTACATGTAGTCCTTAATGTTCTGATAGGCCCCAATAATACCTCTAGAAGTTTCCTTCAGAAGAAGGTGTTAACAGATATCCTACTTGGAATTGATATTAGCCAATGAAACAGCTTACTTGATTGGCCATATGAATCTATGCAATCACCTCTGGTTAATCGTCAAACAATCCTATTTGCCATTGAAGGTTCACCACTTTTCCATGGTTTCACAGTTTCAGCCACTCATATGATCTCTTGCCCATTGACACGTTTTCATCACCTCATATCAATTCTTTTCATTGGTCAAATTTGATTCTTAACAAGACTCACTTTCTTAGCGATCAATAAGGAGGTTCATGATGAAAAAAACACTGGTGATATGTGTATATGGGTATCCAAACAACCTTGGATGATCATGAATGTGTGTTTCTTTATTACATTGTTTGTGTGTAACATTGAAATAATCATTGGGGTATTCAACAAATAAAAAAACTGTGCAAATTTTCTAAAGGAAATTGAAAATTGTAGGTTGTCAAAGTGTTTGACTATCACTTTAAAGACTGCATGTTGAATTTTATGTGATGTTTTGGATGTTTCCGGATATTTCAAACATGTTTGGCTTTGACATCAATCGCATGGTGTCATGTAATTCCGTCTTCAACTAAATTGAGGATCTTGAATGATAATTAAGTGTTCTATTAAAAAGGAAACAAGCCTCTTTTATCTTTTACTTCCAAATATCATAAAATATCGATTTGCAGACGTCAGTTTTATATCAATAACATGCAAATAGCTCTCTCATATCAGATTTCAAAACTGGGAATGTCAATTGGAAATTGGTATATAATTCAAATATATTGCTACAGTCAGCTTCTATACACTTCAAGTACTCACAGTACTCTCAAACTCCGATCATTCCTAAAATTTGAACCAGTTGAGAACTTGAGCACAACCTAATTCCTATGCTTAATTCTATTTTACGATTTTTATCAAGAGTAAAACATTGTTTAAAAGGAATTTTGTCTATTATCGATTTTGATAGCTACATTTTTATTCATCCATGCAAGGTATTTTATTATCGTTTTCTGATATGTTTGAATGTCAGTTAGGTGTCATTTGAATTGTGACATCAGTTAGAACTGCCATGTTGAAATTGTGTTACACAACAGGACAAGTCTTTGCTCAGTTTCATAGAAGAGTATGATCCCTTCACATTTTTCTGAAATTTATTTTTCATGGAATTTATTTTTCATAAATATAAATTATTTAGCTGTTTGTCATGGTTTAAAAGGGTCCTTAAAATAAGAATTGCTAAAAAACGAAAACAACATATGCCATAAACTGCTTGTAAAACTTGATTCTAAAACTGCAAAATTTAGTATTTGTAAATTTATCTTAAAGATATTGTCCCATATTAACCATTCAAATCACTTATGTATTCTATGGCCCAAACTGCCATACAGCATCAATATTAACAAGTTGTAATTTCCGTAATTGTGTCTCTTAATAAATGTGGGATAGTATTGATTTACAAGACAACACTCACAATGATGAGTATCTAAATAAACGCCCACCCATATTACTCACACTTCAATAGCTGTTTGATGATAAAATTTGGACATAAACTCTATTTTGATGTTTGTCATTTCTTTAATTACTATCGTGGTAATATACTTAACACGCTGCCCATTGTAAGCCGTTCTACATAAAATGTGCTGTCATCGAAGTTTTCCAAAGTAAGTCAAGCTCATGTACATCCAGCTTTGCTAATGACCCCTGGCTAGGTCCTATCGAGTTGAATATCCATTGCATGCTGAATAAGTTCAGTTTGTATCAAGTATGCACTTTGTACGAGTGATTAACTAGGCAACACTAAGGGTACTTAACACTTACATAAAGTGTCTGTGTTAATTTAGCATCCAAAATCATTAACATAAAATATCCATCGTTAAGACTGCAATCATCATGTAAAGACTTCTCATCCCATATATTTGCACCTCTGTCGTCACAATGAAGCCATCTGTTCCCATATATTTGCACCTCTGTCGTCACAATGAACCCATCTGTACTGAACAATCTGTCTACCATCAGTAACCATAAGTAATAATTGGCGAATTTGTCTTCCTCATGTTTAATCGATGTGCTCTGTCTATGTATATGTCGTTCACATTTTCAATGTCGAGAGTGTCAAATAGACGCACTTTTTGCTCGAAGATTTCCAAAGTCTCGTCTACTGTACCTGGAATCCCGTGAATTATCAAATTATTCCGTCTACTTCGGCACTCAAAATCATCTAGACGTTCTCTCATTAGTGATTTTCAGCTTTCAACCCCTCGAACTTCTCGTGCACTTCGACCGCCAAATTGTCAAACTTATTGTTCAAACTTTTTAAATCTCGAGACAAATTGAAGAGACCTGATTTTAATTCTTTAAGCATATTCAGTTCAGCTGTAATTGGGTATCTCGTAAGGATTGGCAAGTGACACTAAGTTGGTGTGCGTCATGGCTGCATGTGTTGTGTGATCCTCAGGGATGATGGGCCATGAACAGTGACATCCAATAATAATAATAATAGTGATAATAATAATAATAATAATAATAATATAATAATAATAATAATACGAAGTGACTTTGAGCAGTCGAACAGAGCTCTAGAGATGTATATCGGTGTTGTACAAATGTTCATATAAATGAACGATTGATTGAATTATAACTACTGTTCAAATTAAACATGATTTCTGAATGTCAAATTTATGTTGAAATAGCTTAATTATATTACGATTCGAAACATGATTACTTCCCTACCGTAGTACGAAATCCATTGTATGTCATATACCCTCCATTCAGTTGTTGGTCAATCTCAAAGTCAAATACAGTATTATGAGTGTAGAAGGGACAAACAAATATTCAGAAATGAAGTATTCGTAAGCCTTTGATAAGTAAATAAGATATGTACAAATAGATTTTCTTTATAAGTTTCCTACATTGGTACTATAACCAATATAAGCTTTAGGCTCAAATACAGGTTTAATACAGTAATCGGAATGTACATATTCAAAAGACAAATCCTCTTCGCAACGACCACAGTTGTTTAACAGTGGCTGGTCAGATAGCAACGTAGATCAGTAGAAACCGTGCAATAATGTATTCAATCTGCCGCGTCAGTGAGAGAAAAACACTCCTTTTATCATAGTCGACCAGCCTTAACTTACCAACATAAAGGAGTGATCACAAAATAGAAATAAAACGATAATTGGTTATATATTCGCAGCGTGTCCAGTAATCACGCTCATCCTGACCACGTGATAAATGGCACTGACTAGACACTTCATTAACAATCAGGTTATGTTCACATTGTATTATTTTAGAGAAATAATGATTATTCATCTCACCAAATCTGACACCAATTGCAACTTTATGGGATACATTATAAACTGCCAGGCGACAGAAAGTACTCACCTCAGTTGATTTTATCATAATTTTATGTATGATTTTCAATTGCCAATATCTTAAGTTTTCGAAGTCTTAATCTAAACCTGAAAAGTATAAGTGTTTAGTCAGCAGTCAAAGAATACTTCTTTATGGGTTTTTTTTACAATTTTGAAAATTTTTTTTGATGATAGACAACTATTCATCGACATATAAGACATATTTTATGTGAAAATTAATAAAGGTGCCTGATTCTGCACACATTTACAAAATTTTAAACATGGTAGGGATCATGTTGGTGTAAATGATTCAAACATGATTGATATGTCATTTTAAAGCGAACATATATTATATTAAGCACACTATGTTTCAAGAATGGATCAATAATGGTTTACATATGACAGTCCATTGGATATTGTTTTTAATCGTCATTTCACAGGTGTTTAATTAAATAAGCAACTGACATAATTTATCTTCATTACGCATTATTTATGTATTCAATCTGAATGATGATAACATCATAAGTGGAAATTAAAGCACAACATTATCTATGTTACACCTTAATATGAAAATATTAACACTGGATGAAAAAGTCCTATTTAATCCGGATTAAATATGGATTAAAGATGTCATTTAATCCCCTTTACTCCCCTTTACTCCGGATTAAAGACACAATTTACAACAGAGTAAAGGGGAGTAAATATCACATTTAATCCATATTTACTCCATATTTACTCTGAGATTAAATATTTGTAAAGGTGATTAAATAAGATTAAAGTTTTGTAAATATTCAGACAGGTTTTTTACCATGTTGTAATAAAAAATAAAATAATTTCATCAAAACGTAACTTTATTGAAAAAAGTTGCTTTGAACATTGCTAACAAAACATTACTCTAATTAAAAACTATTTTGATGAAAAGAAATGCTTTTAAAGAAAAAGTGACTTGAATGGAGTATATGACTTTGATGAAGACAAAAATGATATGTATGAAGATTTTGACTTTGATGGGAAAAAAGACTTTGATGAAAAAATTATTCTGATGGAAATATTTGCTTTAATGGATTAATTAATATTAATTGCAAAAGTTACCTAAATAGAGAATACATTTTGATGAAAAAAGTTACTTTGATGAAAAAAAATGACTTCAATGAAACAAATTTACTTTGATGAAAAATGTTACTTTGATGGTATATTTTACTTTAAAAAAAGAAATTATTTTGATGAAGAATTTGACTTTGATGAAATAATTGATTTTAATGAGAAAAATTACTCTGATGAAAAAGTTAACTTTGATGATAAAAATGACTTTGATGAAAAGATTGACTTTGATGAAAACAATTACTTTGATAACATAAATGTTGTTAATTTAAACATTTAATTTGATGAACAAATTGTTTTTGATAATAATATGACTTTAATGAAAAATTTACTTTGGAGAAGAAATTGACTTTGGTAAACAAAAAAAATTACTTTGATGATACAAACGTCTTTAATAGAAAAAATTACCTTTGATGAAAGTATGACCAATTCGGCATAATGACTAACATGATTTAGTAACTTACACAGATATTATAAGTTTCATCTCATGAACATATCTACTTACATAAAAATGAATATAGATGGATCGATATAGCAGTTCAGATACACAGTTATGATAGATATAGACAGGCAGACAGACAGATATATTTTATCATAATGTCACAAGTTAAATATACATTGTTAAAAGCATGTATAAAGGACATAAACTATAAATTAAACAACGAGCCAAGTTTTGGCTAATGGGACACTTTACAAGATAAAACAGTGTACACCATATTCGTAAATATAGGTAGGTAAAATAGCAATGATACGGGTTTATAATAGTAATTAAATAAGAAAGTAAATAGATATAAGAATGATAAAAATAATTTCCATCTATAAACCATATTTCTTATGGTTGTACAGATGCATTGTATGCGTTTGGGACTATTTTCCGTTCACATTTTGATAAAAAGATCTAAAGGCCCCGTTACATTATAAACATCTTGATTAAATTACTTCTGAGGTCGTTGTAAAAGTGGAATTCTGAAATTAATTGAACTTCAGTTTTCACATTTTGACAAAATCTACAAAATCTACGCTCTCATGGCGTGGGGTCTTGGTCTATATATATATATATATATATATATATATATATATATATATATATATATATATATATTTATAGGCATAGCATGTACGTGAAAGTATTAATATAAAGAGTTGATTTAATTGTGCTATATGAGTATTACATCATGTGCGAAATATATATAGGCATAGCATGTAAGGGAAAGTATTAATATAAAGAGTTGATTTAATTGTGCTATATGAGTATTACATCATGTGCGACATATATATAGGCATAGCATGTAAGTGAAAATATTACTATATTACTATAAAGAGTTGATTTAATTGTGCTATATGAGTATTACATCATGTGCTACATATATATAGGCATAGCATGTAAGTGAAAGTATTAATATAAAGAGTTGATTTAATTGTGCTATATGAGTATTACATCATGTGCGACATATATATAGGCATAGCATGTAAGTGAAAGTATTAATATAAAGAGTTGATTTAATTGTGCTATATGAGTATTACATCATGTGCGACATATATATAGGCATAGCATGTAAGTGAAAGTATTAATATAAAGAGTTGATTTAATTGTGCTATATGAGTATTACATCATGTGCGACATATATATAGGCATAGCATGTAAGTGAAAGTATAAATATAAAAAGTTGATTTAATTGTGCTCTATGAGTATTACATCATGTGCGACATATAATCACAAGATACTAGGTTTACTCACATACCATATAGTTCATAAACAAAGATGTGATCTTAGCATACATTCTTTACATGATGCATAGGATGTAAGGATGTGTGACAAGCTGATTTAATGTCCTTTTGAGTATGACACGACTTGCGACAGATATTCAATATATATTCCATGATTGTGTGGCAATTTATTTGAGAGAAGTTTATTCACTTGCCATATAGTTCATATACAAAGTTTTAACAAATATTTTAAAATACATATTCAGTACCTGTTGCATTGAATGTAATAAGATGTTGATATAAGTGTACTATTTGAGTATACTATTCCATTTGCGACAGGTAGTTATGAAACTCATGACGATTGATTACTTATCGCACTTCAATGAAATTCTATAACGCTATACATGACAGCCGGTAACCTCCCATCACAGCACCTTCATCACTGGACTTTAACTCAGGACGTTTCACTACTCAATGTACTAGCATGGTAAGTGTCACACCGAATGCGATATCTACACTATTAAGTGTTAAAGAGAACTGATTTGTTATACGATTTTGGAATAAAAAATACTCCAAGATGATAGGCAAAATCTGTTTGCTTTCAAGATTGTATAAAACAGGTTTACTGGTGCGTACCGTTTTCTTGTCTTTGGAAGCTAGACATTCTAATGCATTTGTATAGCATCTAATATCCAATGACATTAATATTACCTTAATGTATTGTGAACTCACTTACCTACATACCGGTGTAGTTTAACTATTACTCGTTAACAATGATGGGTTATATTGATTCAGCTTAAAATAATGATAAAGGGAAATATATGATCTTGACAAATATCTTTCTCATATTTTGGTTTATACCATCACCACACTTAAACAATTTTATTAAAAAACGTTCAACGTATAGCCTTCAATATTTAATATTAATACTTTATTTCAAACAGAAAATATCGCTACCTAGATCAAACTATCCATATGCTGTCACCACGTGTTAAGTTGTACACCTATTGTCAATATATGTAATTCTTGTTAACCTTATAAGGCTCTGTTAGCAGCCAAGCCAAATAGCCTTGAGTTTATAGAAATGTTCAGTATCATCATAACTAGTGTCATTATTCATTAAATAAACCTAATATTTAAGCCAACTAAGGTACTTTTTAATGCTACAAACCGGAAATAATGTTAAGCGTGCGTATAAATCCTATCAGATTGGACTAGAATACTGCTTTTTAAACGTCCAGAATCGTATGCACAGCTAATTATGAGAGACCATTATTTAACAACATATAAGGTTCTTAATGAATTAGATTGACAAATAATATTTTCCAGGATGCTCTGTATATTATAATATATCAATTATGTTTGAAGTAATAATATTGACATTTACCATTGAATACATGTGATTTGAATTCATTCAACTAAAAAGAACAAAACGCGATAAAGGCAAATTTTCACAATCACATGCTGCGTAGACATAGGTATTGTTCGTCATAATTGTAGATTAAATCTAGGTAATCAAATTGGCGCCACCCAGTCTGGTGTCGTTATATATACAAAATGGCGGGAGGGTACAATTGAAACATGGTTACAAAACACAATTAACTCTCCTGCGTAAAATGTAATCACAAAATTCAGTTCTTGACTGTAATGGAATATACATGCCGTTGAACAAATAACGCCTTTGTCTGACAATGCAAAGCTAAACCGAAATTAATTTATTACCCCTAATTAGCGGCAGCCAAATGAGATTCACTGGCATTACACAACTCAATACACGCTGTGCACGGGCCGTGATGATCGCAACTCTTTAATTAAGATATTCTGTTCAGACACACAGACATAGGTTTCACCTCACATAACAAATATATATAGATATACAACCATCTTTTTGGGTTATGAGAGATTGGATAAAATATAAACATGGAAAGTTAATGCTATATATTTGAGTATAAATGTACTTACATAAGAGATATATCTATACAAATAAAATGCAAAATATAAACTCAGTTTCTGGCAGTAAAACAGATATTGTAAAAAAGTAAAACTAAAGGTAAAACCTTTCTTGTTATAAATGTTAATGATTTGAACAAATGACATAATTTCAAGTTCAAATCAACATGTAATTTGTATGTTAAAAATAAGGGGCGGGTAGCGGGTGGTAAACGTCTTCGGCTTCGGATCCGGAGTTCAAACCCCGCCAAGATCACATCAGCTTTGTCTGCAGTAGAGAACTGTTCTATACGCAGTGAGGTTTGGGTGCAATGCTACACTGAATTTCAGCGTAGTACCATGGTTCGTGGGCTTTCTCCCTGCCATAATACTAGCAGCCGTGAAATACTCTTGAGAGGGGCGTTAAACTCCAAATCACTTCACGTCCCCCTCTTTAAAATATTTGCTGCATAATACACATGCTATGGTGAGATACTAACAAAATATTCGGAATTATCTAGATGGCGGGAGGGTATAATTAAAACATGGTTCAATCATGACAAAACACAATTATTTCTCCTAAGTAAAATGTCATCAAAATTCAGTTCTTGAATGTAATGTAATATACATGCCGTTACACAAATAACGCCTTTGTCCGACAATGCAAAGCTAAACCGAAATTAATTTATTACCCCTAATTAGCGGCAGCCAAAGGAGATTCACTGGCATTACACAACTCAATACACGCTGTGCACGGGTCGTGATGATCACAACTCTTTAATTAAGATAGTCTGTTCAGATACACAGACAGACGGTTAAGGTCTCACCTCACATAACAAATATATATAGATATACAACCACATGTTAGGGTTATGAGAGACTGGATGATATAAAAACATGGAAAGTTAATGCTATATATTTGAGTATAAATGTATATACATAAAGAGACACATATATCCTAATAAAATGTAAAATATAAAATCATTTTCTGGCAGTAAAACAGATATTGTAAAAAAGTAAAACTAAGGTAAAACATTTTTTGTTATAAATGTTTATGATTTGAACAAATGACTTATTTTTTTTTAAATAACGGGCGGGGTAGCGCAGTGGTAAACGCCATCTACTGTTCCTCTGTGTACCCATGATTTCTGTCAGGTATATTTTCATGTCGATATATCAACAACTCTGGAAAAAATGCTGTTGTATTAATGTGTTATTATGTCTAAACCTCCCTAGATTCTCTACATTGAGTTTGTTGTTCCCATATGTAAAATGTTATCATCGATCATATATATCGAGCACAACTGACAGCTACTGAAAATAACTATTTTTCCCCGTTCAGTATAGTGAGAAAAACTACAATGCACCAAGACAGGAGTGCGCGTAAATCAATGTAATTTTGGAAAATTATCTCAAGAAGACACAGTTGGTTTACTAGTGGGTCCTATAGATGCGTAAAATGGGTGCACAAATGCGGCTTCATGTACATATGTGAAAACGTAACTCAACTTTAGGTAATTGTGAAATATGTGGCCTTTTGGGATATATATTCAAGTCGAGTGAGATTATGTGAACTCAAATTATCACATATGGTATTTTGGCACATCAGACTTAATGAAATATACTCTATTCCAGTCTATAATGGTACACAGAAAAATCACTATAATAAACATCAACATGTAATTTCACATCTGTATTGTTACTCTTTGCTCATGGTGAGTGCATCTGTTTTTGTTCTATACCATACGCCGAATATATTGTTGTATAGAAGCAAGATGTGTTTGTCAGGCAATAAAAGCAACATGAATAACTAAGGCGATCTTCAATACACAGGTGTATTCTGAACCTCTGTGTATTTGATTTTTGACCCCTTTGGTATTTCAATCTTTATCAGTCAAATTGCACACCTCGTTAACGAGCTGGAACGGTTGTCCCCGGTTTGGCAGTCTCCTTAATTAATTTGGGGGGGGGGGGGGGGGGGGGGGGGTGTATAGTTGACCAACTCCTGTGGGTGCGTGTAATGTTGTTATTGGGAAAATAATGCGCTAACGAGAAATATACTATAAGTTTCCTATGGGTCAAAGGGATTGAAGAAATTGTAACACTGAATATGAATATCCTTTTTTCATTGTATGTAACGCCTATAGTAATTTTTGAATTTTTTTGTATCTTATAAGTACACCGGAAACCCCACAATTCATAGCTGTAACCACTTGTTAACCAATACTGTAAATAATACCCGTGCTATATGCCAGTAAATATTGCAATTCTGTGAAACTAAGATGTATGTTACACGAGCTGATAGCCAGACAGACAGACAGACAAACAATAATTTATTATAGCCAATATGTATCCTATGTAAGCAAGCAATTCAATAAATGTCATCGATGTCGGAATACGAAACCAACTGCAAATGCAATACCTCGCTCTCAAACTTGTACATGTTGTTTATTACTCGCGGGTAAATCAAATCAACGGGTACCTTTCATTATTGCAAAGTTGTTAAATCAGTAAAAACAAATACCATCTGCTCCTTATTTCACGTAATGCATTACACCAAAAATACTCCTTTAGTTTAGGCAATCGTCAATCTTGCAACGTTTATAACCTAAAGAGGTTCTGAATACTCAAGTGTGCATTCTCTAATGTTTTTTGTGTATTCGGCTTATGCCTTCTTAACCGTCGGTCATTCTCACCCTTGTTAACGAGCCAGAGCAAATTCGACAGTTTATGACTTACACCTGTTTGGTATCTTGTTAATGAGCCCTAATTTAGTTACCCGGTAATCAAGAAGGAATGCGGAAATGACAGAGAGAGAGAGAGAGAGAGAGAGAGAGAGAGAGAGAGAGAGAGAGAGAGAGAGAGAGAGAGGGAGAGAGAGAGAGAGAGAGAGAGAGAGAGAGAGAGAGAGAGAGAGAGACAGACAGACAGACAGACAGAGAGACAGACAGACAGACAGACAGACAGAGAGGTACATACATTTGATTCAATAAAATATATGAGCCACCAGAACAGAAGGCTATACAAGATAAATATAAATTTATGTATGAAATATACAAATGAAAATAAAATAAGATAACCACTCTTAAATTCAACCACCATCTGTCCGTGCACCCACACACCTCACACTTCCTAATCACCTTAACAACATACATAACTTATGGATTTTACAATGAATTATTTCTTCACACACAAATAATTGTTAACAAACATGGACACATATACACAAACTCTCACATTCAACCTGTACATTGTTGCACAAGTACAGTTCATAACCCCCGGGTGAAACCCAAAGGGGTCTATGTCGTGGCGCGAATCCGTCTGTCTGCCCGTCTTGAAAAATGTACCTGTGTTCTGAAATCAACTCCTCCCACAGTTTTTGATCAATCTTTCTGAAACTTAAATTTACACATGCTTTGGATATACATAGGTGTTACGCATGTGCTTTTTGGGACCAATCGGACCTGTGTATTTAGAGTATTGACCCTTGATAAGAGCATTTGACTTTCTCATTTCAGACCGTGGGTTAAAACTGAACTTATAGCTTGGCTAAGACGTTTGATTTATCAATGATATGTCTTTGAAACTTGATAAATGTGTTTTAATTTGTCAGGATAGGCCTATGAAAATGTTGTTTCTGATGACACACACGGAGGTCATAACCTTTGACCTTGTGACCTTGTGACCTTGGTGTAGGATGTATTTTCTGAAAAACGTAACTATGGTCATCGGGTTTTTAGTGATAGGCCTTCAATATTTGACATGTATATTTATTGTCACTAGATCATTCAGACCTGAATTGTCATACTTTACAAGTTTAAAGTTTTCCTTGATTAACGAAAAATGTTTCAAATTATGTTGTGTGTTGTAATAATATGAGTTAGTAATCAGCGATGAAGTGTCGCTAGATTATTTTTAGACATTTACATTTGTATGTCATTTAATTCCATTCTGTGTAACATGTGTAATTTTTGTTTGAAAAAATTATTGTTCTTTTAATGAAACAGCAGTTTAGAGCACATTTCTTCTTATTCATTTGGATGTTTTAACTATTTCTGAAAAGAATATATTCTTAACGTAAATGTCTCAACATGAAAGGAAGGTAACATACATTAAATTTTTAACTAGCGATTGCATCGGCATACATTATATTCCTGTCTGTCATTTTGCATAAATCACAGCAGGCTAAATACTGATTGCTTTTTAGGAGGCTTGATTGATCATAATTAGGCAGGTCAGTAGTTTATGTCACGCATTTAT